>JABASC010002157.1:0-18897 GCA_019776185.1 Plutomurus gul | reverse complement strand
AGAAGGGTCGGTCTCGGAAACAAAAGACATAGAACAATAGAATGAGTCGACCTTTTTAAGAATTATACGTTACTATACCCGTCCACCCGATTGGCCAGTGACCAAAAGCCAGCGTGAGTCAGCTTTCCATCTACAGTGCAGCGATAGCATTTTTTTTTAGAAATGCCAAAAAACTGTTTCAAATGTCAGATAAGTAGGGAAATGCAGTACATTTTAGAAACGTCTGATTTTCACAGTTGCGACAACCATTTTTACATACACGATTGGTGTTTGATAGTTCACAGTGTAATAGTATCTGGATGTTATTGACCCTCGCTGTAATATTTCGGTGACGGTAAAGTATATACAAGTTACATATATAAGTGGCCAATTTTAATTGACCTGCTTGTGAATGTGCAAACACATCATGTCATTCATGATCAACATAAAATGAAGTCTACAAAGAAATACCTAGGCATTTTCAAGGAATTAAAGAGGAGTAGAATATGACGCGGATGGAGAAAGTATATAAACAGTAGAAGAAGGCATGAAGACTGAAATAGTGTATCTCTGTGTACTTTCTCTTCACGGTTTAAATGTTTACAATGATTAATTGCACTAATAAGTAGGTGAAAGTATAAACGCCTGACGCAAACGAGAGCACTTGTGATTTTGAGTGGGAAATCTAGGTTTTAAGTACTTCCTCTTCTCCAAAAAAATATGTTAAAAATGAAATCCTTGTCTTCAACTTAGGCGGTAGAGAATGAATCTGCCTTCGCTGTATTTTCTGGTTGACCATGACGCAGAAGCACGGAGTAAAGTATCTGTAGATCCTCCTTCTCGCCTTGGGTTCGATCATATTGTTGATAATGCAACGAGTGCACCGTCAGCACTGATGAATTTGGTCGTGTGCACATGTGAATTAGTAAGTAATGAAAGAGTATGAGTGATAACAGGAGAAGCATGATTATAGGTGCAAAAAACCTAGAATGTGGAAACAATAGGGGCTGCCATGTGATAAAAGGAGCGAGAGACAGAGTGTTTTAACAATCAGGATACGAAAGTCAAGTAATTGCACGTCATGGTTTCAAAATTTCACTGTAATGAGCATGTAAGTCAAAGACAATGGCAAACTGCACACGAGTTTCAAGTACGCACATAAGCACTCATACATTTTTGTATGTAGTATGTGGGTCCTCAAAGTTTGAGCTTTTAAACATGGTCTCTTTCCTTACATGTTCTATTAATTTATGTAATTTTCCGTACAATGCATTGAAATGCAATCAAGTGAATGTGAAGAGCTCCAACGTTTCCTGCCTAATAAATTTCTGGCTAGAAAGGCACAGAACTGGTGTACAGCACACACTCCACTAGAACGTACAATGCGTGGATTGGCACTGGCACTGTTTTGGATTGCCAATTGTCTGAAGAATTTGGATCAATGCTGGAGTTTAGTGAAAGTGGAATACCACACAGGACTTTTTCGTTTAGCATCATGAGAATCAATGTTCCTATTTACGAACTAATTACTATGATCGTTCCTTCAGTGATTACCTCATTTCGAATTCACCTGGGGTATTATTGCAACCATTACAACAGTTAAAATCATTGAGCCTTACACCTAAACGGAATAATTAAACTTGTGTTACAAAAACAACTGAAATGCTATGAGCAGCAGTTGTTGTATTTACGTTTTATGTAAGCAATGCATAAAATTGAAAATGTTCGTAAAAATAAATTGGGTGTAGTGTTTGTGAGGGCTGGTTAATAATTTTGAATTTATGATTCGGATAGGTAGAACCTGTGTTACTTTCACTGCCGGAGCTGTGCATACACATGAATACATTATGAAGCTAAATATAGTAGGGCCTGTAGGGAATCAAACGAAATGTCTTCGTTCTTATTTTATTTTTATGAGGATTTTCATGCAAGTGTACAGTTTGTATGTATTTATTAAGCATTCTTTTTCAAATACAGATCTTTCTATTTGATATTCATGAAATATTACTTGGGCGAAAAGAAAACAAGAGACTGGCACCAACCGTTTTTCATTGATGTTACCCACACGAAAAATATAGTGCAGCAATCTATAGTACAACAAACACTAATTTTTTTTAAAACTATATCTTTATACTACTGATTGCACCAAACTTGTTCCAATAAGAAATTGTAGAAGCTACGTGTAGATTTTGCTACATTGCACAGTGTTTCTAAGAGTTTTTCTGCTTCACATACTTTTGGCAATGAATTCATACGAAGTAGATACAAAAAATGCAGCTGTGAGTGACCGACAAACAAATTTTTAATGGAATCGCGTTTATAATCAGAATTTTTGTTTGACTGAACAAACAGACTGATAAACTTGGACATATAACAATAATCTAGATCCGGAAACACAAAGCAGGAGTTAACACGAAACTTGTACTCAAACAATTATAGGAAAGTTAAGCTGTTTGTTCGGAGTTTGACTTGGGTCAATGCAAGGGATTTGACTGTGTACAGGCAACTTATCACATTCAACATTTATCATTTTAACATTTCGTTCATTCTTATCGCCCATTATTACAAACACAATCAGTATATATATCCAAAAAAAATCGTTGTTTTTTCATACTTATGATTTGTGTAAGGTGATTTAATAGTTTCAGAATGCTTGTTTTTCTGTATTCATATAAGTTTTTAGTTTATTTTGTATTTATGAGAGCGAAACAGTAACGCTCGTACTGATTACTGTCGCGTGAACCAGTTTGTAGATTTTGCATCTTTTAGAATAAAGATTCATATGTATTTTGCCAAAACCAATGTGGAACTATAACGGAGACAGTGAAAGCGTGAGAAAAGAAGATGTATGTAGTATAGAAAGGAATCTAGAAATCAGAAATGAAAAAGAGCCAGAAAAATAATATAGATAGAGTAGTATTGCTTAAAGTGCTGGGCCCCCATGTAGTAATAAGTTGAGCATATACGGGGTTTTTAATTTTGTATTCAGTAGGCAGTGAAAAAAGTCTGATTTGGAACATTAGAATAAGGCTTTAGATTTATAATATGGAAAAGTATCAAAATAAAAGTGCCAGGGCAGAATTAATGCTGGCATAAACGTACGTAATAAATCTATTTCTACAGAGAAAAGAATTGTTGTAAAAATTAAACTGAATGGGTATACACACGTAAAAGATGAATGTTATAATGATATTCACTTTGAAGATTATGTCAGAGTCATTAAGGTTGCTTCGGGAAGACCCTGTAGAGGTGTAATGTTCTACGACTAACTTCTTAGTTAGTTAGTGAACAGTTGAGCAGGATCTGTGCGATGAAACGTACATGCAATGCAGAGAAGAAGAAAGGCGAAAACTTGCCTGGTTGGAAATTTATTCTCGTATATTCGGAGCATAGTCTAAGGACTGACTGAGAGTGTAGAGGAGCACAGAAGGAAATTATTGTATGCAGTCTCTTGCTGGAGCTCATTGAGTTGAAAAGAGAGGCTCTGAGGGAGTCTTTTGTCTTAATGCAACGAAGCGTAATTGCAAACCTCGCAAATCATTACAATAGGGCAGCTTGGAGAACGACATAGCAACTCATATAGCAAACTACGTACCACGATGACTGCGACGACTACGGCCACGCAGTCTTATGTAGGAAATACTACAAACTGTAGCCTTCGCTCGTCTTGGTTTGGGTTGACTGACTCAGGCTGCTCTAAAACTGTCTATGTATGTATACTAGTAGCTCCCTAAGATTATTACCACAAGACCATATATATATGAGTATGCACGCGTACGGACGCTATGGCTGGCAGCTTTCTCCTATTCTCTCTCTCTCTCTCTCTCTCACTCTTTCTCGCTCCTGGGATGAACGCTGTGCTTGCTTTTGTCTTGGCTCCCGTACACAATTCTCATCAGAGCCGAGCACAGTTTTACCATCTTTAAATTCACTCTTCATGGTTGTTAAGACTTTACCGGCCTCTTCAATCCTAGTTGTAAAACTTCCACATCCCATTTATGTTATAATTTTTCTTCCTTCAATGAAACTCGTCCGTACAACTTGAATGTATGCTGTAAATAGTGTCAGTAAGTGTTCGTTCGAGTAGTAGCAAGATTCTTGACACGAAAGCCGGGCAACGGGGCAACCTTGCCTTTACAGATGAAGTGGGTATGTAGTTCAGACTGGGAAAATATGTTGAGCTATGAGCAAATTATTGGCGAGTACTTAGAATGGTTAGATGCTCTTCTAATTCAACGAGTCGTAAATAAGTGTTGTGAGCAAGGCATTGCTGTGGTGCCCACACAATGTCAATATTTATTTAAGCATTACTATAGTAAATATGTAATAGTTAGCCTGAGGGCAACTACTGCACCGAAATGAATTTAATTTGTCCAAAACAGAAAGCATGCATCTCAAATTTTAAATGAATAAATAGAAACTTTACAATATATGGGATTTAAATGGTTCGTTGAATTGTTTTGTTGTGTCTCAACTAAACTAACAACAACTGCAGATGGGAAGATAATTTCATACGGTTACGAGATAACCTGAAGCTCGTTGTTGAAAATCGTATATCTAGACGGAGAAAATTTTACAGTTTTATTATTAATTATCTGGTTTTTGGTGCATGTGTGTGTTTAGCAAAGGAAGTAGTATAATTAAAGTAAAGGAAGAGATAATTTATGCAACAAAAATACTTCAATTATAAAACTACGTTTGTCAAACGTAATAGTCATATTATTGTAATGAAATGTTTTAATTAAATAGAAATAGAATTAAATTAAAAACAGTGTTAGTTTATGGTGAAGGCGTTGTCTGATTTTGTGCTACTATACTATTACAACTGAATGTGTCGAAGTAGCAGACTTGTTAGCTGGAGCGCTACGAGCGAAAGTTGCGCTTTCTCTGCACACGCTATTATGTAGGCTCCAGTCGGTACGTTTGGGAGTGGTTGGTAATCTTTATTAACTCTTTTAAAGAATGCCTACTGCTTTATTACCTACAGAACGAACAGAGAACCATAAGGCGACAACCATATAATTTTATCGGATACTTTACTACATTTGCCGAGAAAGTAAAAAACAGATACCGTGTAATTAAGCAATTCTTCACATTTTTCAGTTAAAATTGGGCACAAGAAACAACAATAAACACGTTAAATGTTTTAGTGCTTTTTGAAATATATTATTTGATATGTATAGGGAAATCAGGCGTTGATTAAGCTGTCTGTGAATCCGAATTATTAGAAGAAGTAGCTATAGAGACTACTCTCGTCACTGTAAGTTCACTAATAATAGGGCAGAGAGACGTGAAAGAATGGAAGTGAAAGGAATGTTCGGTACGGATTGAATGTTGAAAGCTCACGAGATGATTTGCATAATTGACTTGCCGTTTGTGAATAACTAACTAAGAAAACGAACTGGCATGACATGGAACAACTTGTCTCAGCCCCGCAGCGGTTCCCATATACTGACGGCATTCAAATGGACAGCATGGAAATGGAAGTAGTCAATCGTCAATCTCAAACCATGCTAATTGCAAGTGTTCACATTTCTCCTAGCTAAATTATATGTATGCTTAGTCGAATTGACTTCACTACCAATTCGACCTCGAATTTCACTTTAGTTTTATGTTACAGCCTTTCAAGAAAGCTTTTCTCCCATCCCATGACAGATTTTTTGCGTTTTGCTTTGTTAATGGAAAATAAATGAACGTCCACACAACCGCGATATTTTATTTCTATTCCTAATATGCTTTATGTGTCGATCAAGGCAAAAATCTGCGTGTATTCAGGTATTTAATTTGCATTCCGTGAATACAAAGAAAACCAAGAATTCTCCATGCAAAACGTTGGCATTTTCTTGGGACTGTTCCACTGGCAATTAATTATTTATTATTATTACTTACAAAAACGAATATTTCCCATTATCCTCAAAATTAAGCTTGCTTTTCTTTTTCTAAAAAATATTTTGCAGTCTTATGTTACAAGTTGAACGTTAAAGCATTTTATAATAAATTTTGAATCAACGACTGATAACCGCAGCTTTAGTACAATAGCCTTCACTGTAGAGTACACAATAGTTATATTAATTAATGTCAAACTTTAACAAATGATTTGAGGTAATGGATATCTACTCAAATATTTAATCACCAAGAATACACACTACGCAGAATACTAACCACGATTTTATTAAAATAATACGTTTATGTGGAAACTTGATATGTATTGTATACTTCCAATACCTATGTCGATCAAACAAGGCCGCTTCTGTCATCAAAAGTGAAACAAAGGATAGAATTAAATTTCATTGTGAATAAGGAAGCAGAAATTGAACATATACTATATATAGCCTTAAATACATATACTAGACCTCTATGGAAGATACGGAAAGTTTGTTGTGCAAATCTGAGTGGGTTGGGTAGTAATATCCTTCTACGAACTGTAACCACTGCTCATTGTGTTCAAGAGTGAATGACGGAGATTCAAAGTGATTAAATTATGGAAATTTAATTACAAATTATGAAAGCGGGAAGGAACGAAAAAAGTTTGTGCAAATTTAGTTTCACCATTGATATCTAAGCGGCTGCAGGGCTCCATGTGTTGAGGTGACGCTGACAACCTCCACAAAATTTTAAACATTATTCATTTTATAAAGTTTATGGCAGTGACACTTTTTATTCTCATAAATGTATGTACCTATGTCTACTCTCTACAATGGGAAGCTGTGACACCAATTTCCTTTTTCGTATGCATATATCTGATCACCCATTTTCCGGGAGACATGAAGACAAACGATATTTAATTTTTAGCATATTTCTTAGTTGCCTTATTTTTCCTGTGAATTAACACAAATGACTGGAATTATAAGTTATGTTTGCCGTAAGTTTAACGCTGCACTGTTTCAAGGTTTCAAGGTGTTAGATAACATGTATTTTTGTGTCCTCGATGGTTTGATTACTACTGATATTCTTACGTCTTCTATAATTAATTCAACGAGGCCTAGTTAATTATGTTTTTAAGTATTTACATGTGCATGTTCTTTCGTGTTGACTTGGGCGCTGGGGATGCAAAGAGTAGTTTCACGATGAAATACTTGTTAATGGTTAACTAGGTACTATTTTCACTAAATGTTTTACATCTTAGTTAGCTTTTGATTGCAGTTGTACTTTGAACTCCGGCAGACGCACGAGCTGATGCAACACAGATGTTTGCGCTGGCAGTAACATTGTGTTACAGAAATAAAAGAAATTCACTTTCACCTCTTCCCATTTTGTAAATTTTCCAAATACTCGCTTTACAAACAACTGTGATCTGTCTAGACTGAAGAAAAACATCTTCGTTGCTCCTCGTGTCACATCTATGTACTTTTAGTACATCCAGATTATTTAGTGTAGATTTAATTAGTACACATTGTAACAGATAAATATTTCCTCTCCATAGCATTGTCATTACGAGAAAACTCTGATGGCAATGATATGCTACGTTACTGTAAGGGCATTCACAAATAAAATTATTCATGACACTAGTAACTAGTAATAACGAAGAAATTTACTCAGTTTGTAATTTGTGCCAACACCAGAACAGTGCCTGCTACTGCAGATGCGAAACCGTGAACGACGTTCGAGATAAGTTTGAGAATGGAATGTGGTGGATAAAAAACTGCTTGCCACTCCCGTACAGATGAAAACAAATAAGATAAGGGCCAAGATAAAATGAGATAAGATGAATTCTATTACTTATGCAACTTCTAATTTGTTGAGTGAAATCGTCATTTCTTTTGGCTTCTTCAATTCTATGTGACCGACCCACATTGCACTTGTTTATATTATTATTGACTTATAAAATGTGTGCAGTAAAAATCATACTGTGTATAGAGTGCTGTTATGGTAGAGCGAACAGGAAATTACAGACCAAAAGAATTCTGATGATGTTTCTTCCATCTCGCTATCTCTAAATTTATATTGATCATTGATCGTTTTTACAAACGTATACACGCATCATAGTAGCATGTTTAATAAATATTTGTACCTTATCAGAAGAATAAAATGTCGAATCAAAATCATTAGTTGCTTTTATCTCCACAACTGCACTCTGTACATCCACGGCATACATGGATAGTGCAAAGAACAATGTCGTAGAACTGGTTCGTCCTGAATTCGTCAAAAAACTTAAGTCACGCTACACATATGGACAAAACAGTAAAATTCTAAGATGTTGCAAATAACGAGTGTAATAAATAAATAAATAACGCTCCTCAACAAAAATACAAAGTAAGAAAATGTGTAATTAAACACTATGGGCTGAATATTAATTAAGCAGTTCGTAGTTTGTTGAAAAAAACGCTTATTTGACAATTGCTGACACTCTGATTCCTATTCCCGTTTCTTCAAAATGATTTTGTGACTGCTAATCTTTGGATTATTGTTGAGTATCATTAAAATTGTTTTTAAAAAAGTTTTTAATTGTTGAAAATTATGTTGCTTTTTACCGTTAGACTTTATACTAATGTGTTACGCTAAGTTTTCACACTTTTGCTGGATTACTTTTGAAAAATTCTCATCGAAAATTACAGACAGAAATTGTACTCGTACCATTTCACCCACTTGTCATCTCATCTTGTTAATTATAGTAAAACACATGTCAACACAACTTGAACTACAATAAAGTTTATATGAATATAATTGGTAAGAGACAGTAATATCATTGTAGCGTGTGCACATCCTGTAGCGCAGGAACTAGATCAAATAATTCCGCGTTGTAGATATACAGATAGATGGCATTCATTTTTATGTAGTATCTTTTAGACAAACAAAGGACAAGTCCATGGAAAATTCCTGTTTTTGAGATTATCTTAAAAGGCTTACTTTACCCGCTTACTTACAGACGCATACCTGTGTTCATGAGCTATGAAAATTTTCTGTCAGTTTGTGAACTAAACCGACAAATGTTGAAAAAAGTACACATAGAATTCATATCTGTTCTGTGCTGTTGTTGTATCTTCATTGTTCACAGTAAGAAGCATTAAGACGATGAGAGACTGCTTATTGGTGAGATTTTTCAGGTAGTAGAAACTTTGTAGTATACTTACTTCTAACATTAGAACGGAAACGGTGAAGCAGAAAAGAAAAATGCAGGGATATGTGTAGAGGTAGGTTTGCAGTTGGACTACCGCCTGTAGCGAAGTCCACTGGAGTTCTTTATCTCCCGCAAGAATACTTTCAATATAAATAAATATTCCCGGTGGAATGCTGACAACAGATACGATCACTCCATTCTATTTCATTTTCTTGTTTCTTTTAGTGTGTCACTAGTTACGTGGAATGACATGCTTCCACTGCAGTTGCTTTTCTTTAAGATTTCTGTTGAAGGCATTCTGTCCGTTTTCAGACTCTGTCCTCCGTTGATTTGGATCTAGATTTACGTAAAGAGGTAGATCCATATGTAGATTACGTTGGGCAAAGCTCGCCTAACAATGCTTTGCGCTTGTGTCCATTAAGCATTCTAACTACATTCTACTAATACATATATACTACACAGATGTAACCTACTACCTACACGCATTATGTATGATGTCTGCTCTCATCTTGTGCTTATTGATAAATCTTCCTCCACTTACTTTCTATCAATGGCTATTGGAGTTGAAGTTTATCGTCATTGCGCTATCGCTTGACTTCTTTACTGTTTCATTATTACGATTTACGTGTTTCTTTAGCTCATTAGAAAATTCTGATTAGATATATTTATATGTTTGTAATATCGTTATCCTTATAGTAAACGTTCCACAAGACCTCCGATGATGTCCGATCTTTAACTATTTAGTAATTATTTATGTGATCAGACAATCAAATATTTTAAAGATGATAATGGTAATTGCTGCGGTTTTGTCTTTTTAATGCCGGTCAATAAGGGCTGCCCCGATCCAAATTCCTACATTAACAGACCCGCTGAAATGAATATAAACAATAAATGTGCTTTATGTAAATTTTGAATAGCTCGTAGTTCATTTTTACTGGTTTCCATCTTACTACTACCTTTACGTACATTTATCTAACTATTTTTTTCGCTATTACAATTACAGATTCATCCGCAGTTGCAAACCTATACAGACAGTTGTTGTCAAAATATTTTCAAAAAAGGTGTACACGAATCATTCTCAACGGTTGAGTCATAACCGAAACTTATCATAAATCACAATAACTCATAAAATGAAGCATAGCAACGTTGTATACAAGCGCATTGTTGGGGACACTCACGGCCTTAGTACATTTGGCATCAGTTTGAGCTGGACACTTGACTGTATAGGTAGGCTTGCACTAATATTTTAGGATCTCAACCGTCATTCTCTTTCTCTCTCAAGACTGGTAAAGACCAGAATCCAATAATCGGATAGTCTTCACATACAAATGGAGTTGGGGCTTTTTGCTTTGCTATTTGTGATTGAATTGGTCAACGTTACATAGGAGCCTTCCAGCTGAAGAATGCTCATGCACAAATTAAATAGAATTCTATGGTTTCCTCGTCTTGATTGTTCCGTTTCCTCTCTTTCTCTCTCTGTCTGTCTCTGTTTCATCTACTTTTACCTCAGTCCCTCGTGTCCTCTGTTCTCCCCTGCCTCTTTGTATGCTTAAATTTCTCGTAGGCAACAGTAGAAATATTTCTTCCATTGCCATCCTTCCTTTAGCGCTTTCATGATCACATATTGCTCTTTTATTCAGTAGTATAAAGACTATTTAAGTTTCTAGAAGTCTGCACTCTTCCGCAATAAGTACATTCTCTGTGTTCTAATGGTGTGTGCATTATTCGGTGATTGAATTGATTGGGATCTAACTGACTCCACGCGCCAACTCTGCACATGCACAAGTTAATACAGGTATACTATTAGGAGGGTCTTTGATGCGTGCGATAAAACGGAACAGATATACATATAGTACATAGAATGAACGTGTGGCGATACAATATTTTTTTACGGTTTACGGGTAGTTGGTGGGAGTTTCGTGTAGACATTTTAGCAGAGGGAGAGAAAAGGTGGGAGAAGAGGAGTGCAAGGAGGTTATGCAGCGCCTCTTTAGTTGTTGAGAAGAAGATTGAGACTCTGTGAAGGATGTGCAGTCTTAAAAGTTGAAGTGAAAATACTTGTGCCCAAAGAAGATACAAGTTGGGCACACTGCGTACAGCGTAGCTAGAGAAGATTTGAATTTGTATGCGCTTCGCTCTCTAGTTTCACGATGTGCTTTTGCATTTGTGATTTGCTCCACTTTAGGAAAGTAAAGCAAGGAAATACGAAAACCAAACTTTGGAATGAACTCACTCAGTTTTCACAAAACTGAAATATCAACTAGGAAGTTATAGCGATACAAAGAGAGAGTGCACACATAAAGCGTATGGTTCATGTGTGCTAGTATCTCGTCGTCGTCGTCGTCGTAGAAAGGGAAAAGCTTGAATGGTGAAGCGAGAACGGCATACGCCATTTTCAGTAGTGAGGAAATAGATGATTTGAGCTAACAATAAGTCGGGACATCATCACATGGACAGACGATGTTAAAGGAAGCCAAGATTAGGAGGACAACCGACGACATACAGTGCAATGAGAGACAGATTGGAATTGTGAATTGGGAAACGAAGTCTATGTGAATATATGTAGTAGTAAGCTAACGAAAGGATTTCAGATGAGATGAGATAAAATAAAGTGTGGCGAACAGAAGGAGAGAAAGGCTTGCTCGTAAAGCAATCTATCTTTTCCATCGGTATGTCGATTCAGTATTTCATTGAATTGGATTCATCGAGTACCGTGCTTCCGAGTCGAGAGAGATGCTCTGTGAACAATGTACTGTATTTCTGCAGGACACAAAGTTAAGCCAAACCAAGGCACTGATCTGCTCTATATATTATTCCATTTCATTTGGAGCCTTGCATGCTGCTATTTTTTTGCAGCCGGACAACCCCCACCCGTGAATTCCTTTCCATCGATTCTGGCAAGGCGATTCCCATCCAATGCATTTTTACAAATGCCCAACAAATCCGAAAACCCCCATTTGCAGTACAATTCTTTCAATAATTGGCATGATAGGTATGGTGGACACATGGTGGGTGTTAGTAGCCCGGCAAGCGAAAAATCACAGGTTCGATTCCTGTGGTGCATCGAAATTTTTAATCTTTCTCTATAAAAAATTTGCTCAAGTCGGCTGAAAATTTGTATTAAAAATACAATTCTTTTGTCAAATTATTTCCAAATGCGAATTGTATAATTCGTAAATTGAGTGAAAAAATTCTAAAATTTCTAAATTGTATTAATCAAATGTTTCAGGAAGCTTTCGTTCAGCCTGTGTTGTTTTTGCTGGTAGCTTTAAATAGTGGTGACACATTAAGTTGTAAAGTGGGGAATGTGCGCGGAGTGACATATGGCAAGTGTCTCTGGTTGAAATTGTTGGGTGAAAATTGTTGGACGGGAATTAGTCGAATTCGAATTGTCCTGTGAGTCTGTCTACGGCACAATGTCCGTCCGTATATCCTTTGAATGTGAATCGGACTTATACAAAGATTATGGGCCGAGAAGGCATTCGAGTAGGATGCGAAGTGCAGTCAAAGGAATGAAGAATGGGCTGAAGAACATTCAGAGCTTCGGCGAGACCAAAGGATACTCTTCTTCGGCAGTTATAGAATCTTTGTACATAGTGAAAGGCTTTTCGCTTTTCTAATGCCCAGTATATATGTATGCTTACTACTTATGTGGATGTGAATGTGAGTCAGTTGAGCAGCGCCAAAGACTCGAGTCTCGAGTTTTTGAGTGGGCAATTTCTCACAGTCATGTCAAATGGTCCATGTCCATGGATTATCGATCTGAGCAATCCTCCAGAAAAATCATGGCCTGATCATTTAACATTAGCTTCGTCTTCGTCAGTCCATTTCGTCTGTATCTTCTTTCTCCCCATGTACTCTTAATTCTACTATTATTTACAGGGTTCACAACTTGTTTTCAATTTCCAACTACATCCACTCGATCCTACAATGAATCACCAAGACTGATCGATTTATAACTAACTATTTGTGTGCACACAGCACTTGCATCACAACATAATTATGATCTGTTTATGCTCGCGTATCTTCACTGTTCAAAGTAGTAAACCATTCTGGAGTTAGACAGCATCCTCTTTGAAAACATATGCAATTCTATTAGCCGTAATATTTATTAGACTGGTACGGTGGAAGGCTTGTGTACATTCTCAGGAAAAGATGATAGGGAAAAATGATAAGATAAAATTTGTTCACCCTGCGCCTTGGTGATATTCGAGTAAATAGAGAAAGTGGAAGAAAGCACTAAGACATAACTGGGAAGGTCTTTTATCATATTCTCCTGCCATTCATAGAAAGTTAACCTTGGCATGGGACGAAGAAGAAACTGGAGAAGCTTGAAAGAAATGGCAGGCAGTGAGGACACAGCATACTGCTGTGTATGTATATAATGCAGTAAGTGTACATATATCCGTACACGTAGCGGGCGCCCACCTACCCACCTTCTAACAGTAAGTATAAGATGTGATGTTGAGAAAGTTTATGTTATGTGATGCCTTCAATCCAAATCCAAAGTGCAATTGAAATGAAGTCTTAAAGAAAAGTTTTTGTGTGCTGGTGAACATACAGTAGTCCATAGTTACATAGATGCGGATTTTTGTTAACCGGATGGACGGACGACGGACAGACGTGAAAGGAACCCTTCTCAGTCAGTTCCCTTCCCTAATCGATCCTATATCCTATTCTCTCATTTCTATCCTACTTGTCTTTTATTCTTGTTTCGCATCCGTCTTCTAGAGAAGACCTCTATTACTCCCAGTCCATTCTGCCCCCCCAAAACATGTTTTATCTGCACTTCATACGTGTGCACTGAAAATGTTTCATCTACTAGCGGCCTTTCCACTCTCTCCATTACTTTTCCTAGCGAATGTTGTATTAAGCAGTCATTCCGTGGGCATGGACACACATGACTTCCTTAATAACAGAATACAATGCACCCATCTGGTTGGCTTCGTACCCATTTATTTACCTACATATGACTGAGAACTGTACAAAAGGCTCTTGTGTGTGGGAGTGGAAGCGACATTATTTAGTTGAATCATATTTTCGTATACTCGGTATAAGCGTACATAACAATTAGTGTAAGAGTGAGAGTGAATGCATTTAGTTTTTCTGTTGTATGTAGCAGTACGAGAGTTTGAGACTGTGATCTGCTTGGCGGTGGTTGTGAAAAGCACAAAAGTTTAAATTGTGTACCTGGCCCTATAAGGAGCATCTTACTAATTAAGGTGAACGCTGTGTGAGTAATTCTGACTGTTCTGGTAGTACAATTGGTGGAGGAGAAAATTGTACGGAAAAGAAAGAAATGAGAAAAGAAGGCGAAGCGGGAGGTGGAAATTGTTGTAGCTAACTGTTATATAGATACTTTTTGTTAGGTGGATAGATAGCATCAACTTCAACCTTGCCACTGGCTTACCTACTACATGCATTAGGAAGTTATATTAAGATTGAAGATATCTATGGTGACTCATGTTATATCATTGTTATATCAAATTGTGAAAGCCGAGACTCGCACTACTATTGCAAAGGTGAAGGGAAAGTCGCAGGAGAGCTCTCCGCTCCACTCACACAGTCAGAGAGACATGGCCACGTATTTTTCAGGCTCTCTTGTTTCTTCTCTCCTATTCTCTCCTTGTATTTTTCCATTTACTGAAGGATGCAGACACGCTCCATAGTTACTCGCAAAGAGCTTGAGGAGAAACTCACCGTTAGGCAAGCCAAAGATAAGCATGGCATGGCTTTCCTTCCTTTTAGTACTCGTCTTACATTTCGTTATTTCCTTCACTTAGTTGTTCCATCAATTTCCATCATATTGCGATCACAATTTCCTTGTTGGTCTAGCCTTTCAGTTGATTCTTGCATTTTCACCGCCTGTCGGTTTACATGCACTTCTTGAAAATATGCTTATTCACTGACTTTTGTGCTGAACGTAGCAAACAAAGACTTTTCGTGCTCTTGCTTCGTCTAGTGGAATTGTCTGCACTCCCACGTACATTAAGTACAAGGCTGCATATTTCTTTCCATACATCTGTACAATATTCTACTTCGTATTCCATCATACAAACAACTCACAATGACATATTTTACATGGAATCCAAGAAAATTTCAGACTCTATAAATAGTTAGCTGTCTGCATGCGTGCAAATCTAGTCCAAATTTAATTTTACATAAATATAATATATTTTGAATATTCCAATTCGTAATTACAGGAAGTTGTATGTGCCATCGATGTGAACCTTTTTATACCCGCATTAAAGTAGGTATTTGCACAAATAGACTAGCACTCTGACATTCGTTTTTGGGTTACTATTTCATGTATTTTGCACACTTTAATAATTCTAAATTTTGCGTGTAGCCAAAATTGCAAAATTACATTTGGCATTTCGTTTATTTTTGTTTGGTAACGACAGATTTGTTACATTATAATCTATTTGTTGAAGTGCACTCTATAAACAAAAGTGTGTTTTTCCTATTCCTACACGTACTATTTGGAAATGTATGTAAATTGGAGTGTTTCTGTATATTCAAATTGATATTACGAGCTGTTGTACCTATTTGTATAGACAGTGTTAGGCCTGAAATTCAATTTTGCTTTTCACGATGATTGAATTGAGCTGACTGTGGATAGTGATGCCCCCAATATTTTATATCCTTACTTTTCCGGAAAAAGTGAAGTGAGCATTGTAACCATAAATGTCACAGTTTGTCAATTCGGTTCTTTTACTGAAAGACAATGCTGCACTCCACTAAGGGGAAAGCTTTATAATGCAGCATTGGTCATTAGTAGATATCTTCAGTTTTTACGGGAAAAGGAAATGGATCTAGCCAGGAGGCAATCTCTTTGGTTGAGAATGTAGGTTACAGCATTTTTAGGGTTTCCCTTTCATAACAATAATATTGTTGCCATTTCCGTCATTGGGCACTCAGTTTTATTGTTTCTTTGGCTCTTTTCAGGCAATTTCTTATTCAGGTGTTCTGTAGAGTTTTCGATAAATGGACACTGTATATTTGTATACTGAATTTCATTAATTCGTAGATTGTAGCCGACGGCCCATCGAAAACAAAAGAATCCTTGTGGATATCAAACTGTGACACCAACTCTTGATCGCATGGTGACGAAATTGTCCTTCTTTCTCCAATTACCTACATCGTCGCAGAATGTGTACTGATTTCAGAAACCCAAACAATTTTTTGTTGGTAACATAATACACTCCCGGTCCTACGCTTTCCCTCTAGGCTCCTTTTTATTAGGAACTGTTTCCTTAACTATGAAATTTTGTTCAATATTACTATTATACATACTTGCTAAACGTCTTGTCTGGATATGATTAAAAAAATTTGCTTGGAAGTATTTATTTAAAATAAGGATAATATTTTACATATTTTTAAATTACCTTGGACTCTTTTTACGAAGTATTTTATGCATGTAATAGGTTTTGAACTGAAGTGTTGTTTTGCAGAAACAATGATAATTTTTTCTTTTATGCATTGTGATGAAGTAGGCTTTGCATGTAATAATATGAATGGTTTATGGTAAAACAGTGATATTTTTTTAATTCTTTAAATAATGGAATACACAGCTCTGTAATTATTTTGATGTGGGATATCAAATAAGATTTACGTTGGAAATTCAGTTTCATGTACTGCGTGTTACATTATCTTGCACTACTAGGATTTATTGTTTTCTGGTGACTATACAGACCATTTCTGCTAAGCTATTTCAATATTTGTATTTTCCAGCTATATACACTTGAGTGATGAAACAAAAACGGCCAATTAACGAATACAATAAAATGTAAATCGTGCTAACGAGATTTCTGAAGTATAAGTGTTTCTTCAGGCTGTAAAATCTTTTGATTGCAACTTTACCTTCACTCTGCTAATGTTTTGTCGCAGAGGTGTGTCTGAAATGCATTTCTTTAGAATGCAGCACACTCGTGTTATACTAATACTATTTCGTTGGTCATCATTTCACAAGTAGTTCTTACGGAGACCTGACTCCAAAAACAATAAGAATTACTTATATTTTGTTCGTATAGTTAATATTGAGTAAATGACTTTTCATTGTCCATCTTTTACGTGCATTTTTAGTTAAAACAAAAGTGTTTTAATTAAAGGCATTACATATAAAGGAGAAATGAGAAGTGGTTTGAAATTCTCCGTATGTTATTACAAATGAATTTCGTTTAGGAGATGGAGTAAATACATCTAGGTAACGTATTGAAAACGTAATTAAGTTTAATTCAGGACACAATAGTAGCATGGTGTTTGTGTGTATAGGGAGAGTAGAGGAAGAGACAAAGTTGAATTTGAATAGCCAATCTACAGTTAGTAGTTAGCCGTAGTAGTGATAATGTGGGGAATAGTCAACTTAGGACAGTAAACAGAGTAGTGAAGAAAAGGAGCACTTGGGGACTTGGGATTTTGATGAGAACGGCATTACATGGAAAAAGGGAAAAGTTGAGCGTGGACTTGTTCTTTCACGATGACATCGAGTGGCTCACATCCCATCGAGCAATGGCATAATGAGTCTCCCGAAATTAAATGGACGAAGTGAGATTGAGTTTGTCTCTAAAACTAACTAACGTAAATTCTAACTGGAGTGGAGTAGTTCTGTACTCGAAAGTCTGGGATAATGTTGAGTGAAACAAAAAGGATATGATGTTGTTGTGCGACTAAGGCTGGCGTGGCGTGTACTTCCTATTTATTAGGATCATTATTAGCTAAGCGTGGGACAGCTTCTCCGAAATAATGGCCTCTAATGTAATATAATGGAAAGGCGGCTCTGAGATCTCTTGCAATGCGAATGAAACTCTCGACTTGCTTTTATCACTCCAGTGTACGACTTCTATCAATGAGTTTGCTATACACAATACTGATGCTCCTCCACGCAAACTCATTCTAATGCAATTTTACAGACATTTTCCAGTCTTAATGCTCCGCTGTTTTACAAACTCAAATTTAATTTCCTTTAGTGATTCATTTCTACAATGCTTTACCAAATTCATTTGCTCTGGGATTTTTTCCCTATATTTATATGCACGATTACTTACCAAAGCTAACCTACAACAATTAAGTATAAATGTTTGCAAATTTTTCATACTTCAAATTTGCAGTGTTTGTCTTAAGACGAAAAAAGGAGCAATAAGTTCAAATGTCGCTTGCCGTGAGGATTATTAGTATAAAAATGATTTATCACTATTGTCTCTTTTGGGACGTGACAATGAATCAAGCATCCTGCTGACTTACAATTATTAAAATAGAGTAAATTTAGATTTTAGGGTTTGTAATTCTATCATGAAGTCGTTACTGTCCTGACCACAAACATATATTATATGTACTTTGACTTAAGAATGAACATTACATACGCATTCTATTCTGTCCGTCATTCATGTTTGCATTACGGAAGCATCAAATTTGATGTAAGCTATATACATATAATATTAACGGATTCTTTCGTCTTTTGTAGCTTAACGTTTTCCTTGCAGGTCCTTTTAAGGTTGTCCTGCTCATGTTTGTAGCTCAATTTCGAATTAAAGTGACTGCTAATTCTTTAGGCTAAGACTAATTCAAAGTGTGAATGCTAAGGCTTAGAATTTATTCACATTATTTTTCTCCTTTTCCTACACATGGATTTAATAAAATAAGTTGCGTTGCAGCATTGTGCAGTACTGATGCTTAGTGTACATAGTTGTGTGCACTCATTGTCAGTGTTGCCTGTTAGAATGGCCAGGCAAACATTCGAGACAGTGAGCATGAGATATGTAGCAATGCTTAATGCTCTGTGTTTGCTAATAAAATTGTGGATATATGGTCACCACCAGTGCGCGTTAGGTTATCGTGCATTGTTGAATATTGAGGCGAGA
>JABASC010002156.1:0-18902 GCA_019776185.1 Plutomurus gul | reverse complement strand
AAATCAGCGTAAAATTCTGCGTCGAATGGTATATCACATGTTTTAATTGGCGAGGGGGCGCTTTGCCCTATATATACCAAAAGGTTTTTATAAAATTTCACATTTTTAAAGCTGAGCCGATAAAATAATTATAATTTTTTGAATTCTTGAAGCAAACAAATGGTTTTTGGAGAATTTTGTAAAATCTTCCACAGGCACTAAAATTTGCGTATTTTTAATTTAATTTTTTGTATTTGAAGGTTGAAAATTGGCGTTTTAAGCACTAAAATCCTCATTCATTTGGGGAAAACCCAAGAATTAGGCAATGCCTAGACCTATGCGCTAAAAAGCAAAAGTAGGCACTAAAAGGCACTATGGAGTCAACATTTCGCCTCAAATTAAAGTGAAGCACGTAAATGCGAAGAGCCACGACCATAGGAGGAGTGTTTAGAATAAGCATTTGCCTGCTTTTCCAGCCTCTATACCAAGGAAATTATATCTACTCAGGTAGTCTCATCCCAGAGATCTCCCATGGCAACTTCACTTTTTTCGTCTCTGGGGTACAAAACGGCGATTTGTACCCCAGCGAATGAACGTATGAGTTTACATTAGCCAACATTATTATCTGTATCTCGATGAAAAATGAAGAAAGTGAAGTTGCCATGGGAGATCTCTGGGATGAGACTGCCTGAGTAGATATTAATTTTCTTGCCTCTATACATTGTGCTACTGCATCCTGCATCACGAATTAGCGATATAGTGTATAAATACAAGTAATTCCGCGAAAACTACCACGACTGTCGCAGCATTCCCAGAAATCATTTACGCACAACTTAAGCACACTTCCATTCTAGATCAGGGAGCTGCCCCCCCCCCCCTGCGAATTTTAAATGTAACTAAAATAGTCAAATTCAAATCTGGTGTGTTAGAATTCTTCCCTTTTATTCGATTTAAGTTTTCGCCTATGGCGCTTCTATTGACACATAATTTCTAGATCTTTCTTGACTTGAATTTCTTGATTTATATATGTACATGTCTATACTCGTTTTAGATGAATTTAACCAAAACTTTGCGTCTGCGGCGCTTATTTTGCAAGTTGTAGTGCAAAATTCACATAATTTCCTACCAAAATGTGAATTATGCACTCATTTCGATTAATTTTATCAAATATTTTTTCGGCTGGTCATAAAGGTTGAATCTAGCTCAAAACCCGTCCCCCTCCACAGAGTCCTGGATCCGCCCCTGCTCTAGATTACTGTATAATACTGCAATACTCTAAGATGTAACCTTGTCAAACACCTAAAAATGAAATCGCGCATCTTTAATGTCACCAAATGATCGTTTTCTTGAAGGCCAAATTCAATTTCACCACCTTCAAGACATGTTGGCAAAATGTGTGGTAATTTGGTGATATTCATTCAAACCTCTGCCAGATCTTTAGGGATGTGAATTTGTCAATGCACAAACAAAAAAGCTGTGGAATTTTGTCAGTGGGCGGGAAGTGAAATTTGGGACATACTTAGATTTGCATTTGCAAGCGTTTTTGCATACTAAAAATCAAATTCATACGCGATGAAACGGACAGTCAAGCAATAATTAAGGTTCGATTACGGAGTTTTCATCAAAGCAGCTCCTTAAACTTAAGGACCTGCACCCATACCCTCCACCTTAACATGAAGATTTTCTAGTATAGGTAGTTCTTTTGCTTGCGCACCCAAAATTTCACAAAGTTCCTTAAACATCTATTAAACTGCCTTGCACTATCAACTTAATTAACGCCATTTATACTCACAAGGTTCTCGTTGAATCCCCGTCTGCCTTCAATCTCGAGTCCGAGTCTCGCTGTGACTGAAGTGTTGCTGAGCCTATTACATGTCTTGCAAACGATTTGAACACCATTTTGTAAATGCAAATGTTTCTATAAAGTGCTCTGCTGTGCATTACAAATGTTTATTATATAGATGTAAAAGGTTTCATTGAAATAGACATTAGAATAAATTAAATCGTCCTCTATGTCATTTTTCGTATGCTTCGCAGGATTATAATCCAATTACTACTACAACTACAATCGCATATTTTTGCTTAATAATGTATTTTATAATTTTAGTCAGAAAAATAATGTGTTCAATGATTTGTGCAATGTATGTACTGTCAGGAGTGCAGTGTATTTTGATTTGTGCAGAGGTTGCATCATTTTCTGGGTTCTGGGAATCCATGATCTGCATAAATTTGGCGAAGCACGCTCGCAGAAGCTTTGGGAGTTCGGGTCCTCTCGGGATCCGTGAAATCCACCCAATGAGCTCCAAATCGCTGCGTGTAACCCTTAAAAAATGAAATAAAATGTAATTGATAAAAGCTTGTTTTTTTGGAAGAAACGAGTTTGGGAAATGTTTTTGTTTACTCTGGCCCATTCAAAGTTGTCCATGAGACTCCAGGCTGTGTAGGAAGTGACGTTGCATCCATCGAGCACGACGGCCTTGACAAGATTGTTAATATATGAATTGTAGTAGTCAACTCTGCCCGTGTCATTCAATCCCGTTGCGTCCGTGTCGCTAAATCCATTCTCTGTCACATAAATTTCGGGGTTTCCGTACGTGTCCTTCAGCCAGTTAAGCAATTTTCTAAAACCCCATGGCACCTGACAAAGTTGACATTTTTATTAGTTCATATTTGAATTTAATAGTTTAAAGTTTGACACGCTTTTAATATTATGAATATCGTACGACTTTAAGCCAAGATGAAGCAGAACTGGGCCAACTGGGGTCGTGAGAAGTTTCCGTGTCTTGGTCTCCTACACAAACAAAGTCAGTTAACAATCGCATATTAGATTGCTCGGTATTTTAGAATTTTTTCTTATTATAATTGACTAAAATGCCTATTTTACCTGTCCAGCCTGGGTTACTGCCAATGCTGGTGGTCGTCAATGCGGTTGTGTAATGATTAAGGCCCAAGAAGTCTGTCGTTCCTGTTCCAATCAATAGTTTTAATTCGTCCTCAAAAGTAGAATACAAACAGATAAGTACAT
Organism: Plutomurus gul; assembly: GCA_019776185.1. Classification (NCBI taxonomy): domain Eukaryota; kingdom Metazoa; phylum Arthropoda; class Collembola; order Entomobryomorpha; family Tomoceridae; genus Plutomurus; species Plutomurus gul. The sequence goes on along the minus strand of JABASC010002156.1, from coordinate 15,898 downwards.
AATATTTACCTGTGATGTATTGAGTCCAATTAGCGTCAAAAGACGGAAGTCTGGATGAGTTGCGGCCTTCTTGCTCACTCTTTCGGTCAATGGCCTCTCTCATGACATCCGGGTATTTCCCAAAGAATATCGGACTGGCAAACCAACCTTGCTGCAAGGAAAAACACAATTTAACCGTGATCGTTTACATACATTTCTACAATTCCTTGAATCGCATTTCTTAACATTTATAAGTACAATCACAATTTTTTAAATTCTAATTTAAAATACAGGAATTGTTTTAATAATAATTTTGAAGTATTTGTTAAAATTATTTACGTGGAATTGAACGGCTCTTTCGGCGGCCAAAAGGTCATCGGGGTTCAGGGGGTCTTTAGGTTCGTACCAATAGGAGTCGAGAGTAATTCCTACGATTCCCTGCTGCTGAGATTTGTATTCAGCTTCGTAGATTCTGTAGGCCCTTGCGTGCGACTTTATCGCATTGTGGGCACAAGTGTAGGGAGCCTGCGCGGGCTCAATGACTCCGGGCGCCTTCGTCCCCAAACCGTAGCCCTGCCAGCAGACGACCCATGGCTCGTTGAAAGTTATCCAGTGTTTCACTCTGTCACCGTAAGCTCCAAACACGAAACGGGCGAAATTCCCGTAATGTTCAACCAACTCTTCGTTCAGCCATCCGCCGTAAGTTTCTTCCAAATGTTGTGGCAAATCCCAATGGTAAAGCTGAAATTTAAATATTTAGTATTACATATTCGAATGAATAAATTTAAGGTTTAGTGGGAATGTGTAAAAAAAACGTCCAGAAAATTCTAGGGATGTTTTTTTTAATTGGACACTATGCTTTTCAGATACATAGACTCTATGGATTATTGGTGCTTACAGTGATCATGGGAGTAATTCCATTTTGAATGAGAAGATCAATGAGATTGTTGTAGTAGTCGACTCCTTGTTGGTTAATCACGTCCATTGTTCCCCTTGGAAGAATTCTTGCCCACGAAAGTGAAAATCGGTAGAAATCGGCCTAAAATTGTCAATAATTCATAAAATCCCTAATTCCGTGTTATTTAGTCTTAAAAATGGATTTTAATTGTTTAAATGACATTTTAAATGTATACGCCAATATTTTTCAGCATTTGCACATCTTCTTCGTATTTGTGGTAAGAGTCACAAGCCACGTCTCCCGTGTGGCACTCATCCACCAGACATGGACTCGCATGAGAATAGACATCCCAAATATTTAATCCCTTTCCTGAAACACGGATTTTAAACGATGATATTAATTGTAAACATTCGCTGAAAGAGCCTAATTTTTTTCCAGATTTTGCACCAATTTTTGAATTGGCATTTAAATCCCCTTTTTTAAGAGATTTAGATGTTATTAATAATATTTACCGCCTTCGTCCCAAGCTCCTTCGATCTGATATCTGAAATTAGATTAATAATAATTTTTTAATTATTAAAATAAATTAATAAATTAATTTTATTAATTTGAAAACTCTGCCAAAATGCATTGAATTAGTACGAGGCAGTGGCGAATCCCCATTTAAAGGTTGCTGGCAATGTTCCCCAATACCAATCATCTTGCTTTATCGTGTCGATTGCTTCACCGTGCACGATTCCAAGAACAGCCACCACAATTAACCATTTAATTGTCATCTTTGAATTATTTCCGAATTTTCTAGCACTAATAGCAAATAATTCCCATAAACTGAATTACTGAATAGTGGCAACAGTGATTACACTTGGAACTCCATTAACATAATTGTGTTATTATATTACTACACAAATGGAAATAAGATTAACTATAAAGTGAAGTTGAATGTTTTGCAATTATTGATTATTAAAGCATTCGTTGGTGCTGTATATTTTATTGATGTTGTGATTGATGGATGGGATTTGTTGATGAGCCAGGGATTAGTGATTAAAATCTAATGATAAAATTATCTGTGTGATGGATTGTGTGTACTTCTTGGACAAGGTCATATCGCACTACCACAACAATATAAATGCGTCACCTCTCTTTTCAGAATTCTTAATTTAAAAACTCGTAGCTTAATTATTATTACACGCCTGATAAAATGCTAAAAGTTATCGTTCCGAGAATGAACCTTAAACTAAATTGTTAAAAATAAATACAATATACAGAATATATTATAGAGTTCCGCGCATGCTATATTGTATGATATCTATGATATTGTGGTGTAAAAAAGTGAACGTGTACGAGTTGAAATGAATGAACACTGTGAATATATTTTCACATGAAAATAAACTTTATTTTGAGACAAGTTTATCTGTTGCAATAAAAAATCATTCTCTTAATATTCTGGCAACTGTCTGACAGTCGTCAATCTCGGGGCATCTTAATTAGTTTTCGTGGGGGGTTCAGGGAATCCATGGTCAGCATAAATTTGTCGAATAACGGCAGTAGACGCTTTGGGAATTCTCGGTCTTTCAGGATCAGTGAAATTCACCCAATGAAGTCCAAATCGCTCAGAGTAACCCTGAAAATGTATTTAAATATTTATGTTATATTTACAAATAAAAATACAGTCCGAATTTCATTACACATTCTGCATTCATTTGAAAAGTTTCTTAATCAGGATTAATTATGATATTTTGAATTCTGAAGTAATTAGAATTAGAAACGGTGTACACATTTTCGTTGTTTAGGAAGTGGCGGATCCAGACGGGGAGGAGGGGGCGGGTGCATCTCTTACCACGTTAAGTTGGTGCACCCTCTTACCTCCCTCCCTATCCTCCCCATGTTAACTTAAACAATTCCTACATTGCCCCTTGGATCTACCTCTGCGTTTAAGAATTTCAAAAATGTTTAGTACTTATAATTTTGTGTTTACCCTGGCCCACTCGAAATTGTCCATGAGACTCCAGGCAGTATACGAAGTGATATTGCATTCATCCAACAGAACGGCCTTCACGAGGTTGTTAATGTATCCGTTGTAGTAAGCGATTCTGTCTTGATCATCCAATCCGACGCTGTTGTCATCGCTGAAACCATTCTCCGTCACGTACACTAAAGGATTCCCATAGGTCTCTTTTATCCAATTGAGCAATCTCCTGAAACCCCATGGAACCTGAAAAGTGGGTTTATTATATTATTTTTATGTGACACAAATGGGTAAAATATTGAGAATCGTTAATTACAACTTACAACTTTAAGCCAAGTGGATGCGGATCCGGGCCAACTGGGGTCTTGGGAAAATTCAGTGTCCATATCACCTATTCATTCAATCATATTTGAATTCCAGTCAATTAAATGTAGTTTTAATGTAATTATCCATTGTATCAAAATATGTAGATAAAATAATAATTGGTCTAGTGTGGACTTGCCATCCCAGCTGGGCGGGCCATCAGTTTTCAGTGTCGTCAATTCCGTGGTGTAATGGTTCAAACCCAAAAAATCCCACGTGTCTGTTGTAAACATATATTTCTTCAGCATTCATTGTTTCAAGTCAGGAATTTTAATAAAACCTTGTACGCTCTTTCATTAAAGCTCATGATGTAGTAACCAGAAAATTTTAAATAGAAAATCATTTCACTATTTCGTAAATTAAATTCATCAATTTCTACCTTTAATGTAGAGTGACCAAGCTGCATCGAAAGATGGGAGTCGGGAAGTGTTGCGGCCTTCTTCAATGCTTTTTCGGTCAACGAATTCTCTCATAACGTCTGGGTACTTTCCAAAGAAAACCGGACTGGCAAACCAACCATGCTGCAAATAAAAACAGATATAAAAAATTTAAACTGTCGAATATTGTTGAAAAAATGTATGCATAATTTTAGGATGGTGTACCTTAAAGTGTATAGCTCTTTCGGCAGCTGCGACGTCATCGGGATTATTGGGATCGAGAGGCTCGTACCAACCAGAATCAATTGTGATGCCAACGATTCCGTTTTGCCAGGATTTGAACTCTGCCTCGTAGATTCTGTAGGCTCTGGCGTGTGACTTGAGGATCGTGTGCGCGCATTTGTAGGGTTCCTCTGCAAAGTTAATTCATTCCCATTCATTTCCTTTATTTTTTCATTTTTTTTCATTTAAATTTACCTGCAGGATCCGCAATTCCTGGCGCCATCACGCCGTACGAATAACCGTGCATGCACACGACAAAGGCTTCGTTGAACGTGATCCAATATTTGACCCGGTCACCGAATGTTCCATAAGCAAATCGAGCGTAATTCGCAAAATGTTCAACCAAGTCTTCGCTGGGCCACCCTCCGAATTCTACTTGTAAATGATTTGGCAAATCCCAATGATAAAGCTGAAAGTATGTAAAAAAAATTAAATTTTAATGGTAAACATTTTTTGCATTTACATAGAAAATGAGGCGTGCATTTATGGAAGATATTTGGTGGGGTCTGGGAGGGGGAGAGGAATCAGACAATCCGCACAGTTGGCCCTTCCCTATCATTTCTAAGTTCATTTTTTAGATTTGTGGGAATTGGACCCTGCATACGCCCATGGAGAATATAAAGGAATTTCTCACAGTAATCATTGGAGTGATTCCATTTTCAATGAGAAGATCGATAAGGTTGTTGTAGTAATCAATTCCGGGTTGATTGATCACGTCCATCGTTCCAAGTGGCAGAATCCTTGACCATGAAATCGAAAATCGATAATAGTCCGCCTATAAATAAATTTATCTCTTTTAATAACAACTCCATGTAATAACACAATGGAATTAATATTTATTATGGGTAACACGTACTCCCATATTTTTCAACATTTCGACATCATCTCTGTATTTGTTGTAGGAATCGCAAGCGACATCTCCATTATCGCAGTTATCGACGGGACACGTTGAATTATGGGAAAAGGCATCCCAAATATTCTCACCTTTACCTATTTTAATAATACATTAGCATTTCTCTGAAAAAATTCCGATACACGCATCCTTTTACCTTATTACTATAACTCACAATTAGCCCCTTTAGAAAAATAAAATTGAGGAAATTTTTGAAATTGGAATTATTTGATGAATTATATGCTGTTAAGATAACTTATAGGTTTATTAATCGATTTTGTTTCCAAAAATGTTCCATAAAAATAAAATATCAACGAATCACAGATTAAATTAATTAACCCTGAATTAAAATTGTAGTGGAGATTTCTTCTACCTCGGTGATTTGTTAAATAACTTGAGTTTCTGCTTCTCGAGGCATGTATGCCTCGAGAAGCAGAAACTCAAGTTATTTAACCCTGAATTGTTCAATGATGATATTAATTTACAAGTTATTGCTTTGAGGGATTCAATTTTTTTTAGATGACCTAGTTAATTTATTGTCCTTAATTATTAGTATAAAAAAGTAGAATAAAATAATTAGCTTAAGGATGTCCTTACCATCTGCATCCCATCCTCCTTCAATTTGATATCTGAAAATAATAATTTTCGGATTAATTTTGTCCCCAAATCATTCACAGAGAGACAAAAAGAAAAAAGTGGATCAGCTTACGACGCAGTGGCGAATCCCCACTGAAAACTTTCAGGCAAAGTTCCCCACAGCCAATCGTCTTGTTTGACTTCGTCAGCGAATGATATTACAGGCTTCACTTTGGCATTTGCGGTTGTTGCAGCCACAAGACAGAGCGAGAGTAATAAATTAAATCTGGCCATAATAATAAATAAGAAAGTGTGGAACAATAAAATGTTAATGAAGCCAAAACTTGAAATGAATGAATAACATTGTGCCCAGTCGCATTTTATACGATCCGATTTTGTTCACAAGTACTTTCAAGTGCCCAATAATTATTATACAGAAATTATAAATATGCATTTGACAACATACAAATTTTGTTGATGTAAACTTAATGTAGATGAACTTAAGTACAAATTGCAGATAAACTGAAAATGTTTTATCTGTAAAATTTATGGTGCTAATTGGTTGTCAGTCAAATGAAGTGGGTGTGCTGCATAGTACACACGTGCATAATAATAATGGGCGCAGCAAAGACTCCCACATACAAGAAAAATCATGTGAATTGGGAAACCAAGTAAAGCCGCGTCTCTTCAAAATAAATGTCCCTCTAGAGAAGTTATAAGAAAGTGTCATAATCGATAACATAAATTCGCAGAGCGACCAGGAAATGCAAATATGAATGTGTATGGGGGAGGCTCAAATTTGTTGCCCAGTCCACCCATCAGTGGCGAGAGCGGGGGTGCCTATCTTACCCATGTTAAATGACTCCACCATCGCACCTCCCCCCCCACCATACCCACGTTAACACAAAACATTTAGGCGACTGTAGCCCCCTTACCTCCCTTACACCGCTCAACGACAAACTAAAAATATTTGACCCCTAAATTCTAAAATTTGAAGACCCGCTGAAGTTGCATCAACTAAAGGTAAACTAAAACCGGAAACTCCATTGTATTTAATTAAACGCTCAGGCAGCCGGCCCACACCCTGAAAAAACTGTGATTTTTATCTGCACTCAATTTTTTCAGATATTTAAACAGGCACAGTACAGAATTAAACTTTTATCAAAGTGTCAATCAAATTAAATGAGTGAAAGCGATACTTGAAGTGTTCATAGACTGATAATGCATTTCATTGAATTTAAAAGTGGAGTACACCCTCCCCCATCTGCATTCCACCTCCAGCACACCCACGCAACCTCCGAGTGTCAAAATGATGCAGATCAAGAAATTTGCGCTATTTGTTGTCATGCTTTGTGCGTGCGTGAATCAATCTCTTATTGATTATTATTGTCATTATCTCATTCGTTGTTTAATTGCCGTTGGTGGTGAACACGTGAAGTTGATGAAGAATTCATCGTATGATCCTGACTGAGTAAATATGATTAAGGACATAGAAAATTACAGTTTGTTATACGATAGAATTGATAATGCGCAGTGAAGGTTATTCCTAATACCAGTTGCGGCTTCATTTCATATCTTAAATATTGCATCACCCATTTTATTTCATTTGTGAATAATTACATATAAACAATTATGTCATTCATATTTATTCACAATTAAGTGACTAGTATTTTTTACTATAATTTGATGATTCGTATAAAATAAATTTCAAGGCGCCGGTGTATCACCCACCACTACCACACATCTTGGATAAACTGAAACATTCACCGGTAGAAATTTAACACGAGTGCAAGAGGCACATTGTGGTATAGCTACGTTAACATGGACAAGTTATAGAGACCACCCACCCTCTTAACCCATCCCCTCACTTTATCTTGCGTCTTGGGCAAACAGCTAATAAATTTTGACGGGAAATCTATAATAAATTTGATATCTTATAAAACCATTTTTAAAACTAATTCTAAAACTTAAAAAATTAAAATTGGGCATTCAAAAGACCAAACTACGCTGTTTTAGGATTTTTCGAGTTTGATTGCATGTCAGCAAATGTGGGCGAACAGCGAAGCGAAAGAAGATTAGGAAGTTCAACTACATATACTTATTTCAACCGAATGTTTCAGTTTGGCGTGCTTTGTTTACCATTAATTTATGGCTAAACGCGCGACTGTGTGCAGTAATTAGGGAATCCAAGCCCGGTTTTTTCGGGCTTTACCCCAAACCCGATCTCGAGTGCTGTCAAAACCAGGTTTTTCTAGTTTTATGGCTAATTTATTATTGCCTGAAAAATTGCTATATTCTTTAAAAGTAGATAAAATTGAATGTGGATTCTTTTTTCCATATTCCTTCCATCGTTAATGGTGGTGGAATAAATGGCGGATCTAGATCTACGTTACTCGGAATTCAGCTAAGCAATACAATTAGATTTTTGCTAAAAATGCTAAAAGAATTCGCCTGTGTCATTTTTTACAAACTACAGTGCAAAATTCACATATTTTCCTTCCAAAATGTATGCACTCATTTTAGGTGAATTCAACCAGAAAACTTTCGGACTTGAGGCAGAATTCCTGAATCCGCTACCATAAAATTTTAATCTGACTATATAACCCCCTCCCCTAAAGTGAATCCTGGATCCACCCCACCCAGGGGCGGATTACCAAATTGCAACACTCAAATATAAGCCGAAACTAATTTACGTTATGGACAACTCGCACAGTTGGAATGTAGCAAAAGTTTCGACAAAAATGTGAAAAAGTTTTTATCGCATTTTGATAGCATGGAATAAATTACTGGCAAACTTTAACTAGCAAAATAAAAGTGTATTTATTCATGCCATTAGATGTACAAATTTTCCTGTATTTTGTTCATGAATTTTTCATTCACTTTAGCGAATTCGCCATTTCGGTGAATCGATTAGTAATTAAAATGAAAGTTTTTAGTCCTGGTATAAAACGAAGCACGATAATATTTGATCGTCGCAGATTAACAAAAAAAAGTGTGCAAAATAAACTTATGGAAATGTACAAGACACTTTCAAATGATCGTTTTTATTCTCCTATTTATTTTAATATACCGACACTTTTTCTCAGATGTAAAGTTCTTCTGAACGACCTCTTGGCCTATAAATTTCATGGAACGTTTCTTACAATTGTTCAGGGTGTGGAAAGCATGGATGCAGGTGCTCCAGTTGTTTGCGTCGAAGCACAATGCATTTTTAACTGTGGAGAGTCGCCTTTCACACTTGTATAAATATGAAGAGTGGTGAAATATATTAAAGCGTCAACAAATGTAATTTACTTTATGTGGCAAGAAGTTCTACTGCTGGCGGATTGATTCATCGACGCGAGACTTAAAGATTTCAATTGAAGGAGACGGACGATTTAAGTGCTGTCGTCTTTGCTTCACAGACATTTCGATAGCAAGGAAAAATAATGCTCTTAAAAAATTGCAGTGGAAATACTACTGGGCATTGTGTTCGAGTGATGTTGTTGCGTAAGTGTTCATAAGCACTCAGTGAGCACTCGAGTGTGTCACACGGTGAATTCTATTTCACAAGAACCCCGACCGCCGCACACCTTCATTTCTTTAATGATTTTTCAAGCACCTCTCTCACACAACAAATACACAGAATACAATTACATTATTTTTTGCACACGTTATTTTATCAACATTTTAATCGAATTATTTTCTTAAAAGCCCCCCCCCCCCACCCCACCAATAAAATTTCTTATTTATGAATTCTTTTTCAAGTTTCAATTTATGCAAAACAATCAATTCGAATTTTCATCATCCGATTATGTTAAAACCTTCAATTGCTAAATAAATAATCGTTCACCTAGAATAATAATAATATTAATAATAATGTCGGTGAAAGTATAATGTTCTTTAATTGTCCATCCAATTAGTGAGTTGTTGTGGCTTCGCCGCTTCCTTTCGCCCATTCTCCTCCTAAATATGACCTGATGTTGAACACTGGGCATTGCTCTGAAGATACAAGAAAGATCCTTCATCGTTATTGTAGAACTATATTCTGCTAATTATTTTGGGACTCTGAAAATGTTCCGAAATATTTTTTTATTAATGAGGGCGGCTTTGCTCCTCATTAGTGTGGCTGCAGAAACGATTTTAGCTGCAAACAGTACCACTGTCGCCCCAACTAAATCCCCCCCGCTTACATCATCAAATCTGACAACCACCTCCACAATTTCTCCAAAAGCATCCAATCTGACGACCACCTCCACAATTTCTCCAAAAGTCATCCAATCCGACGACCACCTCCACAATTTCTCCAAAAGCATCCAATCCGACGACCACCTCCACAATTTCTCCAAAAGCATCCAATCCGACGACCACCTCAACAATTTCCCCAAAATCTACAACAAAAGCAACAACGAGTGGGACAACGGCTACGGCTACCACAACCTCTACTACACCAACTTCTACTAACACGACAAACACCTCACAAGCGAATTCACCAATTGAATTTGGTAATTGATCAAAAATAATTTCAATAGTCTATAGAAATTAGTAGTAGTATTTATGGTCATACTAAAATTAATAATAGAAATCGTCCAAAATAGCTACGTCGTTTTTGCACATTTTTGGCACGCTAGCAATCATTCTATACTATTTCTTCTATTTCGAATATTCAAAATGGATAGTATCACCTCCAACAAATGGGGAGTGGATCATTGATTACGATCTCAAATTCGGTTATGCATTAATTTTATGAAGCTATAAAACTCCAAGGCTATTTATTTACATTTATCCTAAGAGAATTCAGCTACAACATTAAAATAAACAGTAATTATATTGTTATCATCATATTTATTCAATGCACCTAAGATTACACTGTGGGGCGACCCACTGCGGGGGACAAAATAGTTTTATCCTTCTCTGCTAGGTTGAATAGCTTTTCCATGTTATTTTTACTTTAATTCATTCAATTTTCCACATCATTGGATAGATTAAAATTGAACTAACTAATGCAATACGGACGCAAATCTTGTATTTTGATGTAAAATAGCAAACTCATTGTTTTACTTGTTTATAAAAGAAAAACTGATTTTCTTTGTGGAATTGTTAATTGTTTTTATTGCATTTGTATTCCAGTTGTGTTCATATATCAAGAAAATCAACATTTGGAAATATTTGATGCAGCTGTGAATTACACGAGGGACGAATTAAATATCACGATAAATAAAATCGTGAAAATTCGCTCAGACGGAGAAAAAAATGCGCTCAAATGTAAGACAAGGAATAAAAAATAAATTTGTTTACAGATATTTCCAGTGCACCTGTTAGCCAATTTAAAACTGTGTGTGGGTGGTTGAAAAGTGTGTGCTGAACTGAACAACGAAATTCCTGATATCGTCATCGATTTCACCCGACAAGGAAATCAATCTGAACACGCGAAGAGAATGGTGCGAGGACTGAGACTGCCCACCATTGCTGCCACATTTGGTCAAGACGGGGACATTAAGTTAGTCCTAAAGTTTTATTGAAGTTTGAAGTTGGAGATTTTATCAGAAATTGTTTTCAATTGCTTCAATTTTCTCGTTAGTAATCCAGTGTTGCATTTCTGTTACATTTTAGGGAATGGAGGGGTTTGGTAACCGTCTTGGAAAATTACCTGATTCAAGTTTGTCCCCCGGCCGACATTCTTGTCCAATCTATGAGATCCATTGTTGATCTGCAAAGTATGACGAGCGCCGTTCTACTATTTGACGAGCAATACGGTCAATAATAATTCTTAATTTTAAATAATTCGCTTTTGATGATATTACAAATTTTTAGCAAATTAATTAGGCCATGGCATAACTATAAATTGAAAGAATTTTTTAAATTCATATTCCTAAAATATGTATTGATTAAAATATATGAATCTAGTGAAATTTAGCAATCACCTCAGAATCACTCGACAGAAGAGATATTTACTAATTTCTTATTCGTTACAATGTATATAATGTGCATCTCGTTAAAACAATTTAGAGATGTCTCACAAGTACAAGTCTCTGCTTCAGAACAAACCTTGCCGGCATTTGCTGACGAAGGTTGTGAGGGATATTCCAGCTCTGAGAAATCAACTTGACAGACTTGTTCACGTTGACATCACCAACTTTTTCATTGCTGCTTCCGTTAACGAAGTATCAACAATTTATTTTGCCACCGACACCTTCTGCTCGTTGTATACAGATTCGATAATTAATTTCCTTTTTTTTCTTCCTTTTCAGATCTCGCAGTATCTCATCGAAGGGTCCAATCCTGACGTCAGAGACGGGCCTTATTTCAGTGATGAATTCACTTGGTATTCCATGTCCTTGGTAAGAAGACCCTAAACCTATCATGATGCAGTCTTTATTTTAAATGTGTACATTTTTTGGAAGAAACATTCTAAAGAATGCATAAAATTCTAAAATTGAATTTACTTAAAAATCGTTTATCACAGGAACCAGGTTATCCGACGTGTGTCGGTTGCAGAATGAACACGTCATTGGTACATTTGTTCCCCGTGATTGAGCACCAGAGTAAAAAGAGGGAAAATTTCCTTAGAAAAAATCCGAAAATAAATATGAACTCGTTGACAGAGCTTTTCTACTTTGACCTGGCAGTCGACGCCATCATTTCCATTGCGTAAAAATTATCATCAAATCTAACATTTTAAATAATTATATAATTTAAATTGTCTGCAGAGCTCTCCTACATTGTTGCAATTGCTTTGTCTTCCAACATATGATCAGTAAATGAGGCATTGGAAAATTTTGTAGGAAACTGAGACAGGGCCAACGGACTCCTCCCACAAAATTCAAATGCAATGAAATTGATTTGAATATTAATAACGAATCAAAGTCAGTTATTGAAAATATTGCCCTTAAAGCGGAGTTCAAAGCGGTGGCCGAAAAACCGGGTGAAAACATTATTGGAAAATTTAGTTTTGGGGATGATGGAAATGGGTACCACTATCCAGTGTTTCAGATGAAACTTCGGCGATTATTATTTGGGGAGAATGACGCGGTGCCCTACGAAGATCTAGAAGTTGGAACTTGGAAATCTGGTTTTGAAGATAAGTCGGCCATCGTTCTGACGGTGCATGGAAATGGGACCCAGCCTTTGGACACTCATGTTGCAATTCCAGTATTCAGGGTCGTTACAGTCATTGTAAGTCCATTTGACCATGCAATTTTAATTGACACGATTTTGTTGGCCAAGAAAATTATTTTCTTAAGATGTAAAGATTAACATGTAAAATTATAATTTTTGGTGGAGAGTAGCAACCGCCATTTGTGTACAGGAACGAAACGTGCATGAAGGAAAATACGGGGAAGTATGGACCGAACAAGTGCTACTACGGATACTGCATTGATTTGTTCAACATGATTGTCACAGATTTGAAATTTAATTGGACAATTAGAAACGTCTCTGAGTACGGATACATGTCGGATGAGGAGCCTTACCAATGGAATGGAATCATTCGAGAACTCGTTGATAGAGTTCAGTCACATGACAAAAAAATATAAACTGAAATTTTATAATGTTAAAAAAACGTGATTTTTTTGTAGAGAGCAGATATTGCTCTTGGTGCAATTTCCGTTATGGCTGAGAGAGAAAGCGTCATCGACTTCACAGTTCCCTATTACGATCTTGTGGGCAATTCCATTCTTCTAAGAAAAAATAAACCACCAACGTCCCTTTTCAGATTTCTAACCGTACTCGAGACTGACGTTTGGTTGGCCATTCTGGGATCTTATTTCTTTACAAGGTCGAAAATTCTATCCTCTAACCATCGTTTTATTTATTTCAAGTTTTTTTGTCTTATGGGGTGAAAATATTTTAAATACTGGGAAGTTAAGTGTCCACACGTATAAAATTTTATGATATTATATTGCAATTTCAGTTTTATAATTTGGTTTTACGATCGGATGAGTCCGATGAGCTACTTCAATAGCAAAAAATTGCACCTGAATGATGAAGAAGAGCCCCGTGATTTTAACGTGAAAGAGTGCTTATGGTTTTGTATGACATCATTGACACCACAGGTCGGCATTCAAAAAAACGATAAATTTTTAAGAAAACAAAGGCAGAATTTAATTAAAATTTTAAAGGGAGGAGGGGAGGCGCCACTGAATTTATCTGGAAGATTTGTGGCCGCATTTTGGTGGCTATTTGGTTTTATTATAATTGCATCGTACACGGCCAATCTGGCGGCTTTCCTGACAGTTCAGCGGTTGGACACAACGGTCACATCTCTGGATGATTTAACAACCCAGTTTAAGGTGGAGTACGCCCCTGTCAAGGGAAGCCCCGCTTGGATATATTTCGACCGAATGACACGAATTGAAGATAGATTCCTCAAGTTAACAAAATGAAAAACTTGTTAATTAACCATAATTTTATTAGCTCTAATTAAATATATAAATTATGTAACGGTAGAATATGGACGAACATGATGATAAACGATAGCATCGAAGAGTACGAGCGTTCTAGAATTTCCATATGGCATTATCCCGTGCAAATGAAGTACACTCAAATGTTCGCGGAAATGAAAGCGAACGGTCCACCAGAAACTTTTGAGATTGGGGTTCAACGAGTCCTCAATGAAGATCCAGACAAGCAATTCGCATTAATCGGTTCGTAAACGATTTTTTGGGGGGGAATTTTTCATTTAATTTTTTAAAAATTGGAATTACTTTTGTTGTGCAGCGGAAGCAACGGATGTGCGATACATGAGTCGCACGAACTGCGAACTGCAACAGATTGGTGAGGAATTTTCTAGAAAGCCGTACGCCATTGCAGTGCAGAAAGGCTCACCCCTCAAAGAATCCATTTCTCACATGTAAATAATTAAGTATAAACCTGTTTAAAGTTGCTGAAGTGTTGACTCGTCCACTTTACTCCCCAGTAAACAATTATTTTGTATTTAGGGTGCTACAATTGTTAAATAGACGTGCGTTGGAGCAATTGAAAGAGGAATGGTGGACAACTAACAAAGCGACACTTGATTGTCCCAGAGATGAGGACCAGTCTGAAGGGATTAGCATCCATAACATTGGTAATAATGGTTGACACACTCGAACCAACGATATCGCAATGCTGAAGAATAATGAAACGGAATAATTAATTGTAAATGAAACTTGTAGGTGGCGTATTCATCGTTATCTTTGTTGGCATTGTGCTCGCCTGTTTCACTCTGATATTTGAATATTGGTGGACAAAGAGGAAAGAAAGAAATCAGTTGACAGAAATGCGTTTGACGAATACAATTGAAGAAACGTATTTTGTCACAAAAGGAAAAACAGATTTTAACACGAAATACAGCGACAGGTATAACAAAATAATCCCAAATTCAAAAATTAAATATTCTCCCATAATTATATTTGTATTTATTTATGTATTTTTAGGTCAAGAGGGCGTCCGTAGTGTACCCTGTTGAAGTGCACGTATAATAAAAATAATAGTTTAATCTAAAAACCTATCCGTTCATGCCTCAAGGAATTTTTACACAGCGGAATCACTGCTCCCACACTCGTTCGGTCTAAAAACACTGAAATAGTGAATAAACATATCACCGAATCACCCACTCACATTTAATAAATCGATAAAGTAACAATAATGAGTCGTGAATATTTACATTTGATTATAACTAAACCTGGATCAGCAAGCATTAAAAATTGTAATAATAATACAAAGTTGATGCTAATAAAAATGTCATTTCTCATTATTTACTTGCTAGGATTTCTGCTTGTTAAATGAGGTATAATCATGTGTAAATTATGGAACTATAAATTAGGACTCTTGAGTCGTTTGGTACGATTCGCCCTGTCACGTATATCTGTCAGGATGGTTAAAATATTTTACTTATTTCTGGATATATTATTCGTACAGCCTCTACCGATAATTTTTGTCTTTGATTCTAACAATTCTTCGATTACAGACAAGGGGCAGTTCATAATTACGCATGCTCTGAGGGGCTGTGCCGGGGTGTACGAGTTGCATTACGATGGCTTTACAGGAGTCTGGTTTAGCGTTCCGTACACAACCTTTTTTAAGTTTTAAAAATTCTTTAGGTGAACAAAGAAACAATCTAACGCTTTTTGAAGTCAAAAGAATGCACGATAATATGATCCATGCGAACTATCCCAACCATTTTAACACACCTAATTTAAAAAAAAATTTGCTGAAGATTTCTTTGTATCTCTAGAGCTCAAGCAAAAAAGTTTAATATCATAACTGTAATGGTTCTGAAGTTGTATCGCAAACGGAAGGATAAAAAAAACCGCTCCTTAATAATAAGATATTTAGGAAAAGCGTATCACTTCGAAATACAATATGTAATTAGCAACATAGAATAAGTTTTTTTTTCTGCTGTATATACAGCAGAAAAGCAGCGTTATTCTATGAATTAGCAATAAGCACATCAATTCAAAAATGAAAGCTTTGCAGATTTTTTAAATCATATACGATGTATATATGTCGTAGGCAGATCGGGTTACACGCGATTTGGGTGACAGTAACTCAGTTCGCTAGGCAGATTGGGTGACAATAGGGTGTAACCCAATCTGCCTAGCGAA
>JABASC010002155.1:0-18903 GCA_019776185.1 Plutomurus gul | reverse complement strand
CGAGGTCCGGGAAAAATTCCCGGGAATTTTGGGAATATTTCCGGCAACTTTCCGGCAATGTTTCCCATTTACAACCCTGGTACACAGACACTGCTACTAAGTATGTATTCCTATATAGGTACTGTGTAGATATTATTTACCATTAGTATGTGAATGGCACAATGTGCCATATATTCCATGCATAAGCTTAGTGGCGTGGCCGATAAAACGAAGATTCCTATTACGACGACTACAACAATGAATATGGCCAACAATTGGCCATTTACCACTTTGTAGTACATATTATGTGAGTACATGTGCTACTATATACAGTGTGTGCATTGTGAACGACGGCGGCGGAGACATCAATACGTGCGAGAGGAGCAGCGAGTGAGCGATAGACTAATCTTAAGTATTCAAGTAAAAAAAAAGTCAAATATCAAATACAAATGTACATGAAAGGAAGCAATTTAAGCGGAAGGACTGATGTGACGAAAGTAATCCTTATATAAGATAATATTATAATAATAATACATAAAACTGAAGTTACGTGGATACGGGAGAAAGTTTGTTCTTGGTGCTATGCCTTTGCCATTTCTGTGTCTGCATCATTACATGCATATCAGAGCAAGAGCACGGAGAGAGAGACAGATAAGTAGATGCTAACATCTCACTTCCTGAGCACCGTCTACATCTTCGTCCCTGTCTTTCCTCTTCAGTGCAACTGCAACGTGAGGAGTACAGGCGGCAGTTATAGTTTTTTATATAGCGGCCGCCGCGGCTCTTCTTCTCCACTTACTCCACACTCGCATTAACTTCTATATAGTTTTTTTTCCTCTTCCACAGAAGAATATTGCTACAAGCTTTCCTGTGAATAATCTCATTCTCACATTACATTACATGACACAACATCTCATATGAAATTCTAATTCAAATTTCAAGATATAACAGAGAGTGAGTTGGAGAAAGTGGGAGAAAGTCTCTGTGTAATAGAGAAAGTAAATACGTGTGTGTGTGTGTGCATTGCAGTAGTGATGATGATGTATTTAGTGTTGTATAGTCAATTCTGAAACCGTCTACACAATTCATTCCTTAATTCAATCTTATCGATCAGCCTTTCTTGTGAGAACTATCAATCGAAAGTTACTTTCGCATATCTGAGAGACGAGCGAGAGAATATCCCAGAGAGAAAATTATGCACGGGGAAAACTGATAGCAATATTACAAATCCTAATAGGATTTTCATAATAGGATTTCTTTATTAAAATCAACTGTATGTGTAACCACGTGAAATAGCGAAGAATGGAGAACTGGCGCCTGTAGCGTGTGGCATAGTAAATTCTATGCATGGATTACAGTTGGTAGGAAAAAGTTTGACAAAGCACCCCCTCCTCCACGAATGTCTCCCCCAAAGTATCTTATGTGTAACCAGTGTAACCGTGATAAAGCTATGTGGCTACAATAAACCAAAGGTTTTAGTGGAACGGTGAAGCGTTTGCAATAATTTCTACGAATGAGGAATAAGTCTGCGAATAAAATTTTTTAATGTGTTTAGTAATGCGAATTCGTTTTGTTTACTGCTGAGCGGACTTTTTGAAGGTTCTTTAATAAATGCAAACGTTAATAAAAAAACACCTTAAATGTAGAGAATTCTATTAAAGGTTGTCATTTCGAATTTTAATTATTTATCTATAAAGATAAACGGTGGTGGTGCGTAGGTGTGTCAAAGTTATTAACAGTATTTATTCTTCACAGTGACTTATTTTGCGTGGGAGGCGTATAGAAATGTGGTTAGGGATAGAGGTAGAAATTTTCTCTCTCCCGCTCTCACTGTGACAGTTAAGGCGTTATTATTGAAGGAGTTCAGTTGGACTACTACTTCTACTTAAGTAACAGTGAAAAATATAAAGATCTCATTTTGAGAGCAGCATGGAGAGAAAAGTGTTTAAGTGAAAGTAACATAGTAGCTTGTCATGACATTGTTAGTGTTACACAGTGAGGAATGTAGAGTAGAGCGGAGCGGAGTGGGAGAAAGTTTGGACAGATTTTGAAATGTCTGCACAAGGTGTCAAAGTATCTCTTGAATATAATTCATCAGTATTAGCAGTAGAAGTTTTGGAATGAATATCGTGCTACTTAATGTCGACTGGAGACCTCTTGTCGGAATTCTTCCCCCTCATTTGCTGCTTCACACACACGCAACGAGCAAAAGAAGCGGAAATGTTCCTCCGTCTCATTTCAGTCTACGAATGTAAAGGACGTAGCAGATGACTCAGAGAGAAAGTTCCAGTCAAATAATCGTTGAATGTGTTTGGCTGTAATGATGAATTGGAAGAATTCTTCCGTCGACATGACTTACTTAATGGACGTGGGATATTATGGCGCTCCTTCACTCACTACTCAGTTATTATTTCACTTTTGCAGTATTAAGTAGATTGGAGGCAGCAGAAGCAGTAACAGAGGCGGATCTGGGGGGAAGGGTGTTGTCGCCCCCCCAAAGATCTTTAGATCAACATAGGTGAGAAGGGGGAGGGAGGAACCAATGTAACTTGAGTGAGATGGGTACCCCATGCCCCCCTGAATCCGCCACTGAGCAGCACATGCACATATACAGAGTTCAGTTCAACTCTTCGAATCCGTGCACTTTGCACGAATGAGTGAACGTGCAAAAGTTCAAGTAAACTGGAACATTGCCACTATAAGAGCAGCAGACGTCATTATCATATTACAAGTGCACCAAACTCTCATCTCCAACACACAATGCGAAATTCCAATGTCCATCCTCGAGAATTTCCCCTTTACCGAGCCCCACTCGGCAGCTCAAAGTTCACAAAATGTTTCCACATTCATCCGCCAATTTATCGAGTTTTTTTACAGCTACCAGCTGATGCTCTGCTGAAAAATTCCTCGTACAAAGAAACCTCTGTTATTAATTATTCCATTTCTATTGGATAGGTAATTACTTTTTGCAATATAACAAATCCTTACGTTTTTGTTGGAAAATAAAATTTATCCCCACTGGGGTAGTGGGGATAAATTTAAGTGGTTTTCAATGTATTTAAATATTTCCACTTTTTCCTTTTTTTGCCATGAAGGTATCTCATATTCGAGGTTGGTGTCTCATTTGCCAAATTTTTGAATGAAATGGCTAAGGGACATTTGTATAAACTGAAAAGGTTTTGGCTGAGTGAGCGATTGAGGGGACTGAGAACATTTAATACTCTGCAGCTATGCATTAATGCATTCCTCCTTAATTAGATAAAAACAGACAGAACTGCAGTTTGCCAGTCAACAGGGAATGCTGCTTCTGCCGCGTATGTGCGAAAATCCCACCACCGCACTAAATCAAACATTAAATCTGCAGCAGCCAGTAGCATTTATGGGTTTTTATGTGTGGTTTGTGTGTGTGGATAGTATGTGGCCTGTTGATAAGGCGGCGGCTGACTGACAGTTTAGTAAGGGGTCATGCATAAACCACGTCCGTCCAAAATGGGAAATTTTGACCCACTCCCTTATTAATAGTCCAATTCCGACATTTTGCCCATGTTGAAAGAACGTAGATATATGGTTATGTCCACATTGGCTCCCCACCCCCTCTGGGACTACTACGTAGTTTATGGACGGCCCCTAAGAGGCTACAGGAGCTTTGTGTGTGGCCAAATGAAGTAAATAAGTGAGTGCATGTTGTAATTGAAGAATAGAGTGAATGTAATGGGGTGCTTCAGAATTAAGTAGAGTAAACGTTTACTAGAGAGTGAGAGAGCGCGAGAGAGGGGGGAGGGATGATTGGTAGAAAGTGTTGGAGAAGGGATTTGTTGAATTGGGTGACATGACAGCTTATCGTATTAAACAAATTGGAGAGAAAGAAGCTGACGGAGCTGGACAGCCAGCCACAGAGTCTCTGTGTGTGTTCTTGTGACTCTGACGGGGCTCAGCTCGACCATTTAGTGATAGCCCCTTAGGAGCGTTTGAAAATGGCAAGATTAGGATTGTTCATCCGATCTAATGCGACTGTGTGCCAAGCCAATGGGACGAGAATGGAGCCCAACTCACTTTTCCTAATGTAGTAGAAAGCAGAGAGAAAGAGAAAGAGAAAACGAGTGACTGGTGGAAATCTTGTTTTTTCCTCGGAAACTCCGGCTGCTCGTACTTATTCTTTGGCTGATGTGAGTTACTCACTTGACTGTGCGAGAGATAGACGACTATCAAGATGCATGGCACTGGATGACTCCTAAGGCCCCCCCTCCACCACCCCACACACACAGTAAACTGTAAGCTATCTCCCCTATATATAGTAATAGCAGCAGCACCTATCATCATCATCAGAATGGATGGAAAGATGTGTCTGGATAGAAATACGGGAAGATGTTGCTCCAGTGCCGATTGTTTTTTCTCCCTGAATGCTTCCATTTCCACCACCACCAGTTTCTATGGAAGTTCATCTTCCCCCTTTAGATTCTACAGCCCCCCCCGAAACCATTACGATCAATGCTCACCTATCTGTAACAGCAGCACTTGCAAGTATTCTTTTAGTAAGACGTGCTGTGTGCGAGTGCCTATATACTGCCAGGACTTACTGTTGGTGGGGGAAATAAAAGTACTACAAATGGAGACAGGGATACGTCAAACAGAATATTATCTATGTTGACTAAGCTGGCAAATGCATGGAATGATGTTCACGTATGTGTCTGTGTGTGTGTGTGTGTGTGTAAAGGAGGGAGAGGATACAAAATATCTCCACCACTTCCATTTTATTGTGTGTATTTGTATTTGTAGTTCACTGTGTTCCTCCGAATACCAGAGGCTGTATTTTTTCATCCGCGAGCTGTGCATACAAACACCGTGTCTAGCATTCAGCAGCATGGATTTGTATGTATAGTGGCCTGCGTACAGGTTCTGCATTAGAAAGCAGTGGTGTAGCTGTGGCTGTATATTTTCTTAATGTTAGTATGTATTGTGGGGAGTGAGTCTTATTGAATCTGCTCCATTGTACACCATTGTATTGTGTATTGGGTGTATTGTGTGTGATTGGGTGACTGAGTCAGTAGTGTGACTGTGACTTTGACTCACTTGACTTCAGCATCGACTCCGATCTGTGTGTCTATCCGATTCCCTCCCGACTATAAGGCAGTGAATGCCTACTTGGAGCACACATGTCTTCTCTGCGCTTACGTACAAATAACTGTAATCTATGGCAACGACTATTATTGCTGGTAGTAGGTGGCTGCTTTCATTTCTCGTCTGCAAATCCGTACAAATATATATATTTCAGCTCAGATACTTTTATATGTGCGTAGGTAGATGCTATATGGGAATATATATATATTTGTGCATATAGAGTGGGGCTGTGCTATCTGCATTGGAGATCCTATCCCTTCCATCACGTCCTCCCAAGTCATAAAGTAACGGAGACGGGACTGTGTGAGAAATTATCAGATCAAATTTCCCTCCATACAATCAGTAGAAACAGAAAATACTTTAGAAGATAGTTGTGTGTGTTTGTGTGTGTACTAGGGTGGCTGTGGCTGGAACTGCTCTTCCGTTTGAAATTGAATTCGATTCCTTTCCCTACGACAGGTTATTATTGTAATACAGAAAAGGGAGCTGAACAATTTTCCATATAGCGGAAGCAGAGAAAGCCTTTCAGATCTGCGTACCATTATACGGGCAAGTTTTAGAAAAACGATCTTGCTTCACCAATAAGTTAAAGTGATGAGCTACCATCTGAAATCTATAAATAGATTTCCAGAAATGGATCCACATCTGAGGTATATACCTAATACTATTGATTACAGGTCTTGTACACAGACATACAAGTTTCACGTGCAGTTCACGATCCACACCGCAAATGTTAAACCATTCATTCCACTAAATGCCCTCACACCTACTACATGCACACACACGTACACAAGTCTTATTCATAATACTTTAATGATGAGTAAGTGATATTAATCTCTCTTAACTCTCTGTAAACGTACATCAACGACAAATAGAACATTTATATTAGTTGCTTTATAATTATAGACGCAGTGTTTAAATTCTTTAGACCCACAGTGCAACATCCCAGTGAAATTTCTTGATTTTATTTGAAATTTCCCGGGTTCCCTTTGGAAAAAAGTGAATTTTCAATCTTCCCACCTTTTACTTGTTTTCCTATTTTCGCACACTTTTTTGAAATTTCCATTTTCACACTAGAAAAAACTTTTAACCCATTTTCCCACATTAAACCCTGCATAAGGAGAATTATGGGCATATCTTGTTATGTTATTCAAAGGGAATCTTGTCGACTGGGCCCTTGTGGCGAAATGTTCATTCTTTATGTAAAAGTAGTCTCCCGTTCTGGATGATGTGTTAGTGGGTGAGTCGTCATCGTCCTTCAGCAACACAAAACATGTGCAGTTCTGGTAGATACATCACCAAGTCGTCTTGAGCACAGAGATGCACTTTGTTGGATTGCAACGTTTTTACAGACTGCTGAAAAAGGACGATTCGTTGATTTAGCGTTTCTATTCACTTCACTCAGCCAACCAACCACACAAAACGTTCACAACATTTTTTTAATGCAATTTCACGTTTTTATCTGCAATAATGAATTAAATTCCATGTGAGGTTGCAAAGAGAGCAGTTGCACATTTTAGACGTTTAGAGAGCATGCGCTAGAATTGTCATTCTACTACAGGGTGCATGAATACTGTCGTAACCTCGCATTAAATATTCTCTGAAGTCTACTGCAATCATTTCAAAGGATCTTTGTGAATGATTTTGATTTCATAGTTAGGTATTTATTCCAAACAAATTACAGAAAACTTGCCAAAACATGTTTATTTATAAATAATGCGCGTATTGGCGAAAATATATTATTCAGATAGTATTCTGCCGTGTGGGGAATGAAGTACACTTTACAGTTCAATGGGGATTTTCAAAGTGGTAATACGGTGAAAGTCATTTTGACGTGGCTTTTGACTCGTGCATCTGTGTCTGTTAGTAGAAGCTTCTTTGGCCCAAGCGATAGTATGACACGATGAGACTGTAGTGAAAGAAACACGTCCCGACACACGATCACGATACGACTTTCTCTCTCTGCTTCTCTCTGTCACTGAGCCTGCATGTGTGTGCCCCATGTATAAATGTTGTTCATTCATAGAAGTAGCTAATATTATTAGATTCCTCTAGTGAACTGCTCATAAGAAAATATAACGCTGTCACAGTTCCAAACGTAGACAACATTCTCAAATTACATAACGTACATTTATTATATAGAGAGAGAAATCTATGGGAAGGTATGAGAGTGGTGGCACTACACTACGTACTTGTAAATGGTGTTGAGCTGTCTGCAAGTCTCTCCAAGTTATTTCTCCAGCTTCTTCTTCTTCTTCTTCTTCTTCTTACAGTGTTAGTAGGGCAAGTGTGTTGTCTTGTCTTGTCCTCTTCTCCCTCTCTCTCTCTCCTCTGCACTGTCTACTCACATCCTCGATTTCTTTTCTTGCCTGGCTCTTTTTCTTCCGCTCTCTTTCTTTTCACTTTCACTTTTACTTTCTCCCACGTAACATCACAGTTTTTCTTACTTTACTCTCTGTGTGCATACTCTTGTGAATGCATACATCTGCATACATACATAGCTTCTTCTTTGGATGTTGTACAGCCTGCATTTCAGATGTACAACATATATTTCAAGGAAACACTCACAGTGAGCAGTCACACAGAGTTTACCTAATGGAATATATGAGCAAAAGTCGCTGATATTATTTCCAAGCAGCAGCTTCAGATTTTATGATGTCTCTCTCTCTCTCTGAAAATATGCAAGTCCATATAGATAATATCCTCCTTCGTATCTCTCTCTGTTGTACCTGTCTCTGTGAAACTAACAAACGTTTATAAGTGGCAATAATATTTGTCTGTCTAAGACTTTGTAGGTACGACTCGCATTTCCTATATACTGTAATAATACTAGCTAAGATCTATGGGGCTGTTGAAGAAAGGTGTCCTGTGCTCTTCTTTCTTCCCGGGTCGTCATCGGCTTTATTTGATTTCTATGCTTTGATGCACCATCACCGTCCTCCTCCTACCGCCTTTGTGTGTCACAGAAGCAGCCAGAGACTTCTTTCTCTCTGTGCACACTTCTGGGTCACACAGAGTCACACCGTCGCCGCGCTCCGCAGCTCGAATGAAGAAGAAAAAGGAAGACAGGCAGGACGACAGAGTCAACTCTGTTTGTCGCTCACTGCATAAATCTTTTTCTGCACGTACCTATTGTACACTGTGCAGTCAAAGGAGAAAAGTACATATCACATGCATATACTACTTTCTACAGGGTGATGTGTAGAAATTTTACTCTATTTTTAATCCAATGTTATTACTGTTGTTGGAGAAGGGGAATTTTTGCCAGTCCTTCAAAATAATTCTTCGTTTCTGCTTAATGTAATTTTGATATTAAATAGTAATAGTAGTGGGGAATAAAGAATGCATGGTATTGAGAGAAAGTTGCATGGAGAAAGCATTGCTGTATTATTATTCATTTTAGAACGAGTAATCGTGAACTACATAGCTTAGGAAAATATTGTATGCAGGTTGGCACACATAGGTCAAACTACTTTGTATTGCAGGAGGAATGAACTGAGTTGTGCAAATAACAGGTTAAGGTATACTTTCTGTGCTTCTGTGCTCTGTAGTTACGTATAAGTAAGTACCTGGCTTCTTGAATGTGCAATTGTAGGCCTGTATTTATCTGTGTGTCTATGTGCTTGTAATAATGTTACCTCATAGTATTTTCTCTGCTGTATAATGTATATATATACGTATATATATGAGAATGAAATGTAAGTGGATGGGATGCGGGAGAGAGAGAGAGAGAGTTGACTATACATTGCATACGGGGGTGAGTAAAAAATGTAGGATGTAATATCGTGTGACGGTTCGGCTTTTCTCTCCTATTCTCAATCTGCGACGGAACATAAGGACAGATATGAAATCCAAGAAAAGCGAAAGAAACTTTAGTTCTCAGTCAGTCGAGGGCGAAATCGAAATTGAGGAAAAATTCTCTTCGACTCTCTTCTTTAGCTGCGGATATGTTTATAATGTATATGTATACTATATGGATAGGGAGACACGTATACATTCGCTTGTTCTTCTTGCACTCACTCAGTCGGAGTTTATATCGCTGAATGCGAATCTATGTAGGAGGTTTTTCGTTGGCTGGCCATTCAGCATTCACTTCGCTCGCTCGCTCCTCTGTGCACATCACATCACAACAGCTTCGAACACGGAACTTTACACAGATAATCGGCGTATTATCGCAAAAATGTCACTAGCTCTCACATAGAGACTATAATAAAATGGTTCGCAGGAGTGAGTCCACCAAAATTCTTATTGTGTTCCACACAGGGTCTCGCACTGTGCGAATCACCCACAAATTGGCAAAAAAACCATTTGGCAAATTCCTTTTTGGCAAATTTTTAAAAATGCTCAGGAATACCACTCCATCCGGGAACACACCAAAGGTGTAAAAAAGTAAGTAATCATACCTACTTTAGAGCCACGCACATGCGTATGGGCCCAAAATTGTAACATACTCTGAGAAAAAATCGTATGTGCCAATCGTTCTTTTGCCAACACGTTCAAATGAATTTATGTCCTGTCGTCTTCTAACAATTTCGACAATGTGCACATCACCTACTAGATTTTGCCAACGACCGTAGTATTTCCTGCACGGACACCCACCCATAGCAGCAGCAAGTAGACATTGTATTGGAAAAGAATTGGTGGAGCCTTGTGGAAAATGAGTTAGGGACTGGACTACTGCCTGCCGTATAGGTATTCCTGACTTTTTTATAGCCACATGAGCGTGATACTGTTATTAGTCGTTACTTATGCGGATATGGAACGAAAAAGTGAATAAGCTTATCGAGTGATCTTCTATCTCCCTTTTCCCCTCCGTTCTTCTTCTGTGCCCATCTTTTTCTATCTCTATCTTCAGTTAGCAGTTATAAAAGGTGAAAAACGTGTGAGGCAATGCCACTGAACGAAGCAAGAATGGCAAGAGGGGGAGGAGGCAGGCAGTCCTAGGCACACAATTCAGCTATGATTATCCCACTAACTTTCACACTTACGTAGACGAAAAAAATCGACGTTTTTTGATGAAAAGCAATACTCCTTGTCATTGAAAAGTAGTATAACCATGGGCATTCGAGGCAGTGCCAGTGGCGGGTCCGGATGGGGTTGTAGGGGACTGGTGCTTATCATACTAATGTTAAGTTAGGTCCACTCTGGCCCCTTCCCCCATATCCTATCCGTGTTAACTTAAAAAATTTAGGGGGAGGTGTGTAGCCCCCTTCCCCCGGATCCACCTCTGGTCAGTGCTAGCAAAAGGCAACAAGGTATAAAGAGAGTCTCTTAGTTCCCTGGCCACTACATTACGAACAGATAAGAAAAGGCTATATAGGGTGAAAGTGAGTCAATGGCGGATCAATGTGATGTCCTGCTAACAAATCAACTGTATTGTCTTCCATTATGTGCCATAACTCTCGCATGGACCAGATGAGTCTATAACTCTTGAAGAATCGTCCGCTCATCTTCCTACTACTGAGTTTGATACGAAAAACTGAATCAAATCAAAACAAAATCACATTAGATTTTTTTTCTTGCTTTCCCCTTCGCACCAGAATCGCGCGAGCACACTTTTGCTGCTTCATCTGAGATCAGTGCACTCTCTCTGCTTTCTCCATGAGAATTCCTCTTTATTCTGGATTTACCACTCGTGTTTCACTTTTTCTCAAGACTTTCAGTCTGGAACGCTCTTTCAGCAGGCAGTTCTGCAATGTGAGCGAACGTACAGCTCTCACATGCACTCGCACGTATCAATTTAGCCGTAAGCCATAAAAAATGCTTTATATTGTCGCATCGTATCTTATTACTTTTTCCATTCTGTCTCTGTAGAGATAAGTGAGCAGTTTGAAGGGGGATTTTTTTTTACCTAACCCAAATAATTGCAGTTATTCAAAATACTGTGCAAAGACCATATCAATATTTTAAATCGCAGTTTTGCTTGCATAAATAGAATAATATTAATTCAGCAAAGAAATTGAACGTTGCCAGGGATGGAACAAGGCAGTGTTCTTTATGAAAAACCGAGAATGAGATTGGCTAAAGGCATTGAACTTTTTCTTTATATAATGATTTAGGTTTATAAAATTAAATATTGGACAAAAATCCTGATGGAAATTTTTTTTGAATAAAAAAAGGGGCGATATGAACATACGATGGATTCTGTTCTTAGAATTTACTAAGAAACAATGTGTACAAAAAGTTTTCAATGTCTATAGCTGTGACCGAAATGATGCAAAGTGGTTGGGCCAAGTGCACGGATATTCATGCATCTAGAGAATAGAGATAGGAAAAAATATGAGCTGAAAGTGTGCAGACGTAGAAGTGAAAAGTCAAACAAGTGAAATTGTTTTGCCTTGAGGCGGTTGGCGCAGACGGTGTGGCTGCTGAAAGGAGATGACTACGGACACATAAGGAAGACAGAAGACATGGGCATCACACTCACAAGGGAAATACTCCTGCAGCCAAATCCCTGAATGTCAAATCTTTTCTGATCTTTTCCTGTTTTTGTCACGTTCACTGTGTCTTTTAGTGTGCTGAGCCGGGGCGCTTATACAGCCGCCTCCCACTCCCTTTAACATTCATGTTGCTTCACTGCTCGCTGTGAAATTATCATTTCCCTCTTGTTTGCATACTTTGAAACGCATAGACACTTTTTTCTAGTTCATATTTCAAATGCTGTCTTCTTCACTTGTATCTTCTTTTTAGACCCATGGAAAATTCAGACTCACAATCAGTAGTCACCAGGGAACATAATTAATTCCCTCAAAATTCTTTCATAAACAGATGATTATCTTACTACCAGTGGAATAATGAAGCCGGAAGCTAAATCTATAAACAGAAGTAATTTTTATCAATCAACGCTTAATTGTAACTAAAATGGGGATTTTGTAATATTCCTACCAATGGGAAATGATGAAATAATAACGACCAGATTTAAAAAAATTCTGTGTACATTCTTGTAATCTCCTATGGTATTATAATGGAAAATATTTTTAGTGAGAGAATTATAATGTCTATTGAGGGGTCTTAAAGTCTATTTTTAGCCGTAACAACGAATTCATGAATGCATCGCTCTAATAAAATTCAAGAGTTTCAATATTCACGCTTGAAAGGAAGCTACAGATACAAGAAAGATTTCCCTCCATGATTTTTCCAATAAAAAAGGCAAAAAAAATGTTTCACTTGTATCTATCTGTGTGTTAGGCAACGTAATCCTTATGTTATATAGTGCATAATACGTACGTACAGTTACAATTCGATGTGTGTGTGTAATGTGATGACAATGCACGGGGAATTGATAGAGCTGTCCTGCGAATGAGATTGTCTTCAGATTTCATTGATCTCTCTGGTCTGTTTATTTACTGTTGCGAGACGAAGCAAGAGATCAGCGAAGACACCACAATTCACATGTGCCACCACCACCCATCACAATAGCTCTGTAAGTGCATGCATCGATCTTACACGTAGCGCACCATCCTATATAAAAAACCATGGTTCCGTTTCTGGCACTACTATCCGTATTTTACCACCCACACTGCAAGAAATGCATTAAATCCAATTGTGAATAAAGTACAGAATTAATATTATAATATACAAGTGCCCTCTAGGAATGCCAAGGTCATAGGTCACTTGATTTTTATTGGTTTGCCGTTTAAAATAGATATTAGAAAGTTTAAACGATTTCCCAACGATTCCCTGTAAAAAAGCACCCCAAAAATTTCGTGCATTAAATAAACCCAGTGACCACATCTTAAAATGCACGTGCTTTCTTTCAGCTGATTTAATACAAACTAAACCCTGGAAAAAACTTGGATTACCTATAAAACTATCTATTCTTTCACATCTATCACTATAACATTGCATAATTATTATTGTGCTACTAGTGCTCTCTGTGTTCTCATCTCATCCTATCAAAGAAAAAAGTTTCTGCTATTTTTGCTGTCTCTCGTCATGTTGTCGGGAAATTATATTTAGGAACGCGTGTATGTATCGTAATACAAATTAATAGAATGCATAAGTAGATAAGATGCTAATTCATCTTCATTGTTTTTCTATTGACTTGCTAAGCATGCAAAGAACATCTAAAAGTTAATAAAAAAAAACTAGTGAATACTTTACTGCTGCAGAAGTTTTGTAGGACACGAAAATGGCACATGTTAACTTCACCATTTTTTTCTGAGACTACTTCGCTTTTACTATCTCAAGCATTGTATAATTGTGGCAAAAATATATCTCTAGTAGTGTACTAGTAGTAGATTGTGAAGAGAAAAAGAGAGAGAGAGAGAAAGTTGGTGCGGTGTCAGTAAAACTACGGGGGAAAGTGGTAACTACATATACAGAGTTTAAGTTCCCTTTAATAACTGGCAGCAGCTAAGCGAAAGTTTATCGCTGTTCATATTGAGTCATGATGGTTCTTATTACGGAGCTGCTACAACGCAGCTCCCCTTCACCATTACCACCAACAAAATAACAACTTCTCATATTTAATATTTCTACACGCCCCTATAACGTTTCTTCTGAAATGTTACCGATCTCTGTGCATCCAGGTACATATGCACGTATATTCTAATCTATTATGTATATACTGGGTATGCACAGGTACAGTGCTGCTGTCCTGTGCCACTACGTTATTCTGTGCCTTGACAACTTTTATTGCTTACGTGTGGTATGCTGGTATGGGGAGCGGGGCGCAAAGTTACATGAGAGAGAAAGTGGCAAATCATATTATCGAATGATGTCTGAGGACGACGAAAAGCCAACAACACGAATGTAAGTAGCAGCTACTACGTAATTCATTCATGTGTCGAAGAACAACTTGCAGTTCTTTTCTCTGTTGTCCGTGTAAGTTTACAAATTTATTAACTTGCCACAACAGATTTCAAACACGATCACATAACCAACAACTTTATTATTAGAAACACACAAAGCCAGCCAAAAACTTAATACAAGTAAAGGAAACAATTTTTGCACCAAATCAACTTTTCTCTCTCAGATCCTTCTGCCATGCCGCTTGCCTTTACTTTTTATAACATTCTTCTTGTTCGTGGTAATAGTGATTACATCGTCATGCTGGTACGCACAATATTAATTTCATTATTTATTGCGGGCTGGACGGACGGAAGCACGTGCAAAGTTGTTCTTCAGTGAGTGCAGCGACGGCGGCTTATCGTTTGCTTTGAAATTTATAAATACTTGATATACGAGCAAAAGTAGCTTTTGACTGCACACTCGCTAACGCAATATACGTAAGACCATGTGCAAAGTGGTTTAACGTATGCGTACGCAATATAGTCGTGTACTGCGCTAAAGCCTACAGCCAACATACTGCTACGTAATATAGGTCACATTGTTTAGATATACGGAATTTCCATAGGAATCTTTGAGACGAGAAAGAACACGGGCTGTGCATTAACTAATAAAAGTGTGGCGCAAATGTTAATATTACTACCGTTGATCCCAAGTGTAAATATTGTGTGGGTTCCAGAGTCGGCTCTTGGGGGAGGGGGTTACTTGGGCCGCTGCCCCCCGTAATTTTTGAAATTTAACATGGGTAGGATAAATAGGGAGGAGCGAGGGTGGAGTCTATTAACATGGGCACCTACCCCCCTCGCGCCCCTGGTTTAGCCACTGGTTTGTACGGGTGCGTTGTTGTCTGCGGTGTGTATACAGCATTTGTGGTTGCGTGTGTATTGATCGGAGAACAATGTTGTCACCCTGAGAGACGTCCTTACACACGGTCATATATATTAATAGGTATATATATCTGTATGTATACATAAATGATTGTGTGCGAGTATTTAGTAGAAAGAGAGTAGTGATGTTTTGCGATACGATACAACAGATACTTGTTGGTTATGGCCGTGTAATATATCAAGATTAGAAAATTTCCCAGCGGGAATGTCTTTTGTGGAGGAAGTGGCATTGTAATAAAAACCAAGTGAAGGATTGCCATCGGAGAAAGCCGAAATGAACATTTCACTTTCAACTTCAACTCAACTTACACAGTGAAAGCAAACTATATACAAATATGTGACTCTCTGTCTGTATATGCACATTCTAGTTTGGCCAGATGAATAGGAGCGCTCGGATTCGGTTTCTTTTACTGCAAACATCAAGTGACACACAAATCGACTTAGGAATATAAGTACAAATAACTAGACGACGCAGACTACGTACACAGCGAGTGAGTGAGTGAGTAAGAGAGAGCGTTTCCCCGAATGAATCTCTATTTGGTCACATGTGTGTGTCTTTTTTCGCAGCGGAACACGGGGACACACATAAATACATATAGGTTCTGCTTGTACGACTTGTAGGACACGGGATGGCCAAAACCATTAATTTGTCCTTCCCCTTCTACTAATGTGTATGCATGTACATGGAAGTAAACGTCTGCTATACGGATATCAATGTTGTGTCTGTTTATATGGAAATGCACTTAAAGGTTCAGTAGTTGTTGTCTGATGGAGCTGGATTCGTAAATACCTACTGCTATTATGTTACAGTAAACTTGGACTTATCCATCGGAAATCTGATCTTTGCGTTCTTCAGTCTCATTTGCCAAGAATCCATGTTATATGAACGTACAGACGGCAAAAACACTGTGACTTACTTTACTTGTGTAGTTATTTGGAGCAGCAGCCAACCGAAGACAAACCAACTTGAACATTCAATTCAGATCACATATGGACAAAGACGATCTCGTACTCTTCTATAGGAATGTTGGAATAAAAGTATCCGAGTTTGGCTCTCTCACACTTTCTTCTTCTTTCTCCCCTCCCCCCTTTCCACGGCCCAACGATAGTGGCCACTTTCTTCTTATTCTTCTTCTTACGTACTATCTGTTGGAGTGTGACGCTGCTCTTTTCCTGTATTTAGCACAAGGAATAGTCTACTACTCATTGTTATTTCCAACCTATATATTTACTACTACTGTTTATATATTATCTTGTACAGGGTGGGAAAAAAGTCCTAAGTAGTAGAGCACTGCATATTTTGTGCAGAGGAAAATGCATCCATTTTAATGCACTACAAGAAAATTATTATGGAAGCTTTTGCATCAATCTCACTTTATGTAATTTGAGTAAAAACGTTTACAATCTGGATATATGTTTTTTGTGGATTATATAAAATATTAATATGAGTGAGTGTGTTCAATAGAATGTTATTTGTAACCCTGGATATGAAATGTGTATAGAAAGGCTAGTAGACTACTTATCTGCAGAACGCAACGGAATAGTGCGGAAGCGTGTGCAGAAATTTTTTCCTGCGAAAATCTCCATCCTTCTATCTATCACATTCACATTACATCACATCACTCAATGATGATGCCATAAAAGACATTCTACTCTTTTTATCTTGCTCGTGTCTAACAGCATACTACAATTTGCACAGCCCCCACGTTCTTCTGCTGCTGCTACAATGAAACAGATTTGAAAATAGGCAGAATCATGGTGTGTGCATGTTGGGTGCATAGTAGAACGTATAAAGGAACGCATAAAGTGGGACACGTACACACGGCAAGATTTACATACGTACTCAATCATTTTCCCCGTTTTTTTTTAGCCAGCCACATGTAAATAGATATGTGCAAGATTTATCTCATCCATTCACTACACCACCACCAATGCTAATACATTTAGTTAGCAAAGTGCATCCCTAGTACAAGCAGCAGCAGCAGCAGCAGCAGCAGCAGCGGTTCATTATACAAAATCGTCTCGCCATTTTCTAGAATATTTTAAATGAGATTTCTGTACGTTGTTGCCCAAGGCGGAAAAACTATTTGCAAAAAAGCAGCTCCCATTCATTTTCTCCATTCCTGTAGTTTCTCTCTGTGTTCATTGTGCGCCGTGTAGGGAGATGGTGGAAAGTGCGCGCACATTTGCCTGTCGTCCCTTGATCGAATGTTGTTTACTTTATGGATTACTCTAGTTTCATGTTAAAATATGCAACCACCACCAAGTGGCTACACACCAGACGCACAAAAGCCACGCTAAGAAACCAAAGTGTATAATAGGACGAGTCAAAGTAAACGCAACTAAACGACCACTTTCACTCAAAATTCAATTCGATACGCTCTCCTCCCATATTATTTTACAAACCTGTTTTGCTCATTGATTGATTGTCTACAATTACTTTCCCGAATATAAAATCGTACAAAAGCCAAGAAAAATCATTTCGGTTGAGCATCCAAGAAATGTACACAACACATTCATCCTTCCCCCACTAACAATAAGCAATGTAACTAAGTATAACACCATATATAGTTTAGTATTTATATATATATAGAGTTTTTCTTGAGAATATTTCTCACCAACGGCTAAGAGCTTCAACGGAGGAGGCTGTCACACAAATATCCTTTCACTGCACAAAATCGAGGCTTAGGAACAACAGCATATGTAGAAATGAATTTCCAATGGGCCAATATCTAGTAACAATGTAGTAGCTGTACAATTCCCATTTGCCCGCTCTATATGCAATCAGAATATTATTCCGAGGGGCTACACAAAACACAATTTTTTCTGGATACATTCACAAACACGCTTCCTCCTACAAAGACATTTCTGATCCACTATTTCCCATAATGGTTCAAGAAGTATTTGACCTGACAGACACATTCATTACATACAATGTTCCAATTTGGACGGTATTTTCCCTTGTTGCTCCTACCTGGACAAATAGGGCAAAATAGTGAATTTTTCAAATTTCCCACCGAGCAGGTTTTAGTCATACATGTTACTACGTTTTTCCCTCTTTTTCCACTTCCCAATGTCCAGTTGGTAGCTAAACACTGATTACACCTAAAAGTTATGCTGTGCAGTACAGGTGCTCCTTCCTTACATATAAACTCGTATTGTAATGGTAATATGAATTTTTACTCATAGCATCCACAGAATATGAATGAACCGTTGTTGTAGTACATAGTAGTTCTAGTGATTGAGTCAAGTGTTCTCTGACTCACTGCCAGAATATAGGTTATCGCTAAAGAACAGCACATGGAAATGGGAATGGCACACACAAAGCGTACAACAAACCAATTTTTCATATTGAGCTCAAAGCACAACTAAATTACAGCAAATCAAAAGCAGATAGATAGATGGATGTTTAGATTGTAGTAAATAGTAGCTGGAGCAGAAGCACCAGCACAGAGTTCTTCTATTTATTATTATATATGCCACACTTCATTTATATGACTAGCTAAGCCGGATGACTAATTTGACAGAGCGACGAACATAAATTTGAGCAGAGACCTTCTGTGTGCGGCGGCACTGGCAATACATAAGTAGCCAACATAAAATACCATATATATATATATATACACCTTATAGATACCATATAGATATAGTATGGTAATAGTGGTAAGTATTATACGTAGTAGTAGTTGGATAAGTTTAAGTATAGCAGGAAAGAGCATTCTTAAGAAAACAGATTGAAGTCAATCGATCGATTCTGTTTCTTTATCCTGGCTGGCAAGATTTTTGGCCATACGATGGCCCAGACAAGGCAACCAAAGCCAAATACTTCATCTATCTACTTACTATAGCAGAATATATATTCCACTGTGTGTCTCTGTGTCTCTCTGGAAAGCTCCAAATCCATGCAGACTGTTGTCCATGAGTAAGCCAGCGACTCTGTCAGTTTTTGAAATACAGCGAGAAATAGTCGTATAGAGTGTCGCTAGTGTCTGCAGTCTGTTTGGAAAGCACATCTGAAATCGAACCAGATTTCCTTTAGCTTATGGAGGCTTAACTGAGTCATTCAGTGAGCCAGGTTTTCCGTCGTTGTTTTGTCTTGTCGTGTTCTCTCTTTCTCTCTCTCTCTCTC
>JABASC010002154.1:0-18919 GCA_019776185.1 Plutomurus gul | reverse complement strand
GGTTACCTGTACGTCTTTTTATTGGCTGCATCTTCTTTACTGAAGGCTATTCTCTTTAATCAGCAATGGTATATGAGATTGAAAATGTCTGCCTTAATGAAGTCTGTTCTTAGTTGTGCCGTTTATAGGAAATCTTTAAAAGTATCTAAAGCCGCTAGAAAAGGTAGCCAATACACTCTTATTGATACACTTATTGTTAGTGCTCGCACCGGACCAGAACCGAAACCAAATATTCTTATACTCATTAAGATACACATTATCATACAAATCGCATACACCATACATTTTCTAAAACAAGGCAAGTTTGAATGCGTCAACATAACTAAATTTTATTATCTATATTGAACTGCTTTAATACACCAAAAAATCACTTATTTAAATTCTATAAAATCTGACCACTTTATGTCCTCTAGCATCGGGTCAGCAGTTGCTTCGACAATTTTCAGAATTATCTATTTTCTTATAACTTCATCCAGTTTTTTATGCGTAAGCATTGTTGAATCTTTTCTGGTGTTAATGAGAGCTGTATGTTACTCTATGGTTACTGAATCTTCACAATAGAATATGCAGTATAATACTGTCTTTGTTTGTATTATCCATTTAAAATAATAAAAATGAAAATTGTTAACCATGGCCTGTACGAAAAAGTAGTCATGGGGCGAATGATGTAACCCAAAAAATGGGCTATATATACAGTGATTATCTGTGTTATGACGTATTGTATTAGCTATGATGCCATGATTTTTTGTATCGCGTGTAAAGGCGGTCCGGTTAGGTACGGATGGATAGTCACAACTTCTCTGGGACCGGTGTGAGCAATAGATTCACTACTTCCTGTTACGAGGATTTCGTTTAAATTTAAATTTTGTTTCGCAGAAACCTCGACAGGGGAAATAGTCAACCTTATGAGTGTAGACGTTAAAAAGGTTATGACTTATGTTCTATGGATAAATGAAGCGTGGGATTCGCCCATCCAGATTGGTGTAGCGATGTACTTTCTCTATGAGGAATTAGGAGTCTCAATGTTTGCAGGAATGGCTGTAATGATCATTTTGATTCCTTTAAATGTGTTTGTGACAAAGAAAATGCATGTTTACCAAACTTCCCAAATGACGATAAAAGACGAGCGTGTCAATCTTATGACCGAAATTCTTTCGGGGATAAAAATATTAAAACTATACGCTTGGGAAACATCATTTGAAAATGAGGTTAAAAAGACTCGCAGTAACGAAATTAACGTACTCAAGAAAAAAGCAATTATGAACAGCGTAATAGAGTTTGTTTGGAACTGCACACCGGTGTTGGTATGTCTTATTTCATCAGTAGCTTTCTAACTCATTTATTAGTACCTAAACTACAATTGCAATGTAAATGACGTAATTGTTAAATGTAAAATAGATATCAATGATTGGTAAATATTTTATATTACTGCAGGTCTCGCTAGCATCATTTGTGACTTTTGTACTTATCGATGAAAAAAATATTTTGGATGCTCGGAAGGCGTTTGTGTCATTGGCTCTTTTCAATTTGCTTAACGAACCTGCTACATATTTGCCATTTTTAATTACAAAGGGAGTTGAATTACATGTTAGTCTGAAGCGTTTGAACGATTTCATGAATGCTGCAGAATACAACCCAGAGGCCATAAGTCATTCTAATAATGAATATGATGCAGTGGTGCTAAAGAATGCAGATTTCTCCTGGGATTTAGACAAGAAAACATTAAAAAATGTGAACCTAAATATCAAGGAAGGATCACTAGTGGCTATTGTCGGTTCTGTAGGAAGTGGGAAATCCTCTCTCTTATCGGCATTACTGGGGGAAATGAAAAAATTAAATGGATATATTAATTTGAAAGGCAAAATCGCTTATGTTGCGCAGCAGCCTTGGATTCAGAACCAAACACTTCAAGAAAACATTTACTTTGGTTGTTCTCCGGAAGTGGAAAAATACAATAAAATAATAGATTGTTGTGCTTTAAAACAAGACTTGGAAATTCTACCTGGAGGTGATCAAACGGAAATCGGAGAAAAAGGTATTAACTTTGGTAGGAGAGAGAACATAGTGAAATGAAAAGGTAGCAGCGAGGAGAATTCAGCCAGGAAATAATATAATGCATTTAATTTAGGTATCAATCTTAGCGGGGGTCAGAAACAGAGGATTGCATTAGCAAGAGCAGCTTTCAACAATGCCGATATTTATTTACTGGATGACCCACTCAGGTAGTTCGCATATGGGTGTTCTGATTCTTGTTTTTGATACTAAAACCTGAATTTTTATTTTAGTGCTGTAGATTCCCATGTGGGTAAACACATTTTTGAGAAATTGTTGGGGCCTTCAGGAATGCTGCAAAATAAAACCAGGATTTTAGTTTCACATGGGCTTACCTATCTTCCGCAAATGGATCAAATTGTGGTTTTGAAAGATGGGCAGATTTCCGAGTACGGCAAGTATCAGGAACTTTTGAAAAATAAGGTGTGTTTGTGCCCATTACACATTGAATCACATTAGCAGAGCGATTAATCCAACAATTTTTTTTGTTTAGGGAGCTTTTTCAGATTTTCTCCTTCATTATATCAATCAAAATAATGCCGAAAGTCAAGATATTTTAGACGATCTTGAGAAGGGGGTGGACGTAGATAAATTATTGACTGAAAAGTCAAAAGCCATGGTGCCACACTCGCAAAACGGTACACGCAGTAGTGCAGTCAATAAAATTATAGAAGATGAAAATGAGGAGACTGGTACTATTCAACTTTCGGTCTTGTCCGCTTATTTAAAATCAGTCGGATGGCATGTTTGTGCAGCTACCTTTCTAATGTTTGTACTTTACCAAGGTTCGCATTCTTAATGTCTTGCATTTGCCATTCAATGTATGTACACACGTTGAGAACTTAAAAATGTGCAAATAACACTTTTCATTTGTTTTTCTCAGTATTTTCTGTCGGCTCTAACATTTGGTTAGCTAAATGGACGGAGGATACATCCTTAAATAATGCGACTGAAGATATCTCCAAGCGGAATATCTACCTTAGTGTTTACGGAACCCTCAGTTTATCTCAGTGTGTGATGGTGCTTTTTATCGCCATTACTGTAAACTTGGGCAATTTAGTGGCAGCTAAGAAACTTCATAACAATATGTTGTCTAGAATTTTACATGCTCCAATGGTATTTTTTGAAACAACTCCACTTGGTAGAATAATCAACAGATTTTCAGCGGATTTACAAACTATTGATTCCGAACTTCCGGGAGTTTTGTTAGATTGTTTGGACTGTTTCTTCAGGGTAAGTACATTGATTTAAATTGGGTTAATTATAGTGTCCTTAGAATGATATATATATATACAAAATAAATAAAACTCGTCCATAACAAAATAATTGACAGTGTCCATACATTAATACACTATGTACATAGCCAATAATATACTTTATCCTTAATTTAAAGAAATTATCCTTAAAAATAGTCTTAAAAGTTTTTTTTTTAAATCGGAATTTGTATACAAATTTTGTGCTTAATCAACAACAAGTGCCTTAGTGGCGCCTCTTGGCCGTCCTCTTTTTCGTTTTGTGGCCAAGTGGTAGATTTTTAACTGCTAGAGGAAATACTATTTGCTTATGCATGGAAGCAATTCCAATTAAATGTTTACAAAATAAAATATTTTTGGAAGGAGGGGCATAGCCAATCATTTCATTGGAATCTTATTCGACTTACCGCATTAACCACAAGTACTTGTGGCGGATTCTGCTGCCGCTGTTGTGGATTAAAGCACAAAGTTTGTATTAAAATTCGGACTTTTAAAAAATAACTTTTAAGACTACTTTTAAGGATAATTTCTTTAAATTAAGGATAAAAAGTATGTTATTGGCTATGTACATAGTGTATTAATGTATGGACACTGTCCATTATTTTGGTATGGACGAGTTCATTTATTCATTTTTCTATTATTTTAGGGACACATTAAATGAGACCCATTTAAATTTAACCATAAATAATAAATACATAGTACAATTGTTGCGTTTAACAGATGTACCAGTCTAACAATGATTTTGTTTTTAACATTAGGTGTTATCCATTTTGATAATTATAAGTTGGAGTACTCCTATGTTCATTATAATGGTTGCAGTAGTGTTGGTGCTATTTGTTCTCCTACAGGTGAGATATATGTGCACTATTAAATATTTACGATTCTTTTCAGGAAGCAGTGTAACCGGCGATTTAAATAAGATTGAAACATAGCACTCACAGCAGTACTAATTAGACTTTGAGATCCCATTGCTAATAAAATAATGATTTGATCTGCAGAGATATTACATCAAAACAGCGCGTCAGATATTTAGAGTGGATTCAGTGACTTTGTCTCCAGTTTTCTCTCATTTTACCGAGACATTGCATGGAGTATCCACAATCAGGGCTTATACAGATGAAGAGAGGTTCATCGTACAAAGTCAGATTAAAATAGACAATAGTGTGAAAACCACGCTCCATATGTACTACTGTCGAAGGTTATCAAATAAAATTGTAACAAAGATTTTCATAAAAAAGATTATAAAACTTTATTTTTCTTTGCTTGGCTTTGCAGATGGCTTTCTCTACGATTGGAGTTTCTTGGGAGCTTAGTTATATTTTTTTCAGGCTTTTTCTGTGTTTTTGAGAGAAAAACAATAAGTTCTAGTGTTGTGGGACTTTCAGTTACGTATGCATTGCAATTCTCGCAGAAACTCAGTTGGTTCATTTTAATGAGTGCTTTGCTGGAAACATATTTTGTTGCCGTTGAACGGATACGGGAGTATTCTGAAACCGTTCAGGTGATTAAAATATTTATATATATCTGTAATCAACGCATCCGCATATTATATATATATTCATTGACAAGTAAAACTTTAAATTTAAACTTTAAACTAGGAAGCAGAATGGATTAATAAGGACAGAAGACCAAGAAAAGAATGGCCAGAAAAAGGAGCAATTCACTTTGAAAACTATGCGAGCCGTTACAGAGATGGTTTGGAGTTAGTGTTGAAAAATGTGACTTGTAGAATTGAGCCGGGGGAGAAAATTGGAATTGTTGGGAGAACTGGAGCTGGGAAATCATCCATGACATTGGCACTTTTTCGAATTATTGAAGGCGTTGGGGGCAACATTACAATTGATGGGGAAAATATTGCCGATTTGGGTCTTCATGATGTTCGCGGACGCCTTACTATTATACCACAAGTAATGATATTCATACAAAGATATTAATCTGTAAAATGT
Source organism: Plutomurus gul (assembly GCA_019776185.1). Classification (NCBI taxonomy): domain Eukaryota; kingdom Metazoa; phylum Arthropoda; class Collembola; order Entomobryomorpha; family Tomoceridae; genus Plutomurus; species Plutomurus gul. The sequence continues at coordinate 13,668 of JABASC010002154.1, read as the reverse complement.
GACTGTAAACTTATTGGATTAATTTGTTGATTTAAATTTTATAGGATCCTCTATTGTATTCTGGTACCATGAGATTTAATTTAGATCCATTTTCTAATTTTACCGACACAGAATTATGGACAGCATTAGAAAATTCCCATTTAAAGGCATATGTTGAAACCTTACCCGAAGGACTTGAGTATAAAATTTCTGAGGGGGGTGATAATTTGAGGTACTATAACTAATCAAATGTGACATGAAAGTAATTTGAGGATGAAATGACTTTGATATGCAATTCAGTGTTGGACAACGGCAACTAATCTGCTTAGCTCGGGCAATTCTTCGTAAAACCAGCATTCTTATACTTGACGAGGTAATACGCTTGATTGTTATGCATTCTTAATCGACTTACTTTATTGTGGCCATAAAGGAACTGATCAAAGGATCACTGACCGTGGCAGTATTTATTACTGTGTTATTTTAATTTTAACAAAAGACATAATTTGTTGTGGCCATCAATTCTTTATTCTAGAGCCATTTTCAATTCTGTATGTATAGTACATTAAATCTGAAGCCTTTAGTAATCAGCGTCATAATCCACATTTTCAGGCTACTGCGTCGGTGGATTTAGAAACGGATGATATAATACAAGAAACAATACGAAAAGAATTTAAAGACTGTACAATATTGACAATTGCTCATCGGCTTAGCAGTGTTATGGATTCCACAAGGTTTGTGCAATAAACCATTACTGCTATTACGATTTCCTACAGTCGCTCGAACTGCAACGTGCGACATACCCTTACAAAAAAATCATAGGATTACTATTGCACCCACCACCACCATGTGGTCTAGTCCTATGACTCGTACGTTGTAGTTCCAGCGACTGTAATTACTTTAATGCACATACTAACAATAAATATAATTTTGCACAGGATTTTGGTGATGAACAATGGGGAAATTGTTGAATTTGATAAACCGGAGAACCTGTTAAAGGGAGATGGTTATTTTTACCAAATGGTTATTACCAAATGGTTACAGACGCTGGAATCCTTAATTGAAGACCTGCAGCATCACTTACACATGCATCAAAGATTTTTGACTGAAAGAGACTTCTTTCTTTATTACTAAAGAGATTTACTTCTTGGAATTGCATACTAGAGGAAATAATTTAGTCAAATTAATGTGTTTCTAGTTATAGTCTTGTCCAGTTCCTAGTTGAAGTTGATTTACCATTTCAAATTTACTCTTAACCATTCCAAATTGTTTGTGATTTACAATTTATTTTGTACAATGAGCTTTTGCTAGATTGATTTCTCTCCGACTTCATTAACCGATTCGAAATTTAATAAAGCAGTGCAGTGCAGTGCAACCACATATTCTTAGGGTAAAGTTTCCATATTAGTTGTTGTGTAGTGTTAGTGTAGTTTCCTTATAAGTAGTTGTTTAATTGTATTAGGAAATGTAATTGGGTAAATTGCGTTCGTTCTTCTTCCTTCGTATTTCTGTTACTGTACTATCTTCTAAAAACACAATGTTCCGAGAAACGTGTAGACGTTAAACGATGAAAACATGTTTGCTTCACAACGTTCTGCTATCACTATTTGCATCAAACGTAAGTATTAAACGTTTAGTTTTCGTTGGACTTACTGGTGCAAGCGTTTTGCAAGTAAACATGTACATAATCTACGGCAGGTAAAGATATCTTTTTACTACTACTTTCTTCACTAGAGAGTCGGTCTCAACTGCAAAAAATCATTATGGCCTGCAGTGCAATGAGTCATTCATATTACCCACATGAGCTCTTCGTGTTAATCGCAAAATCGCAATAATCTCACAAGAATAACATTCTGTTTCCTTCACTTCGTTGCAGAATTTGCTTCAGCCTATATACATGTGATAAGTTTAGTTGTAATACACTGAAATACACTGTGCACTCCCGTGCTGTGGATACAATAAAAACTGAGTGCTTGCCAATGTTAAAGTCAGTCGGAACTAGTTGATCTTCGTGAAACGTCGTCTCTCCTCGACTTCAGCTTGGATACCTGTGCTATCAGTGCGGCCGGCACAATCATTGATTTATTTTGTTTTACTGTTCGCACATTATCAGCTGTGTATTTATATTCGTATATAATACACTGAATTCAGTCAATTTATCAATATGTGTACATAGTACGTATGAAAATGCAAAAGTAAAGGGTCAACTTATTTATAGTTGAACGCTGTATCGTTCTGCTCTAACACTGTACAAATAGTATCACGCAGTTGCAGAGCACAAATTATTCTCTTCTGATTGTTCACTAACTTTTCCACACACTTATATTTACACCTATTGGTAAGTGAAATTCATCAAAAAGAAATTCGTCCACTACCCGTACCATTTCCGCATATCTTTACACAGTACGTCTAGGCAAGAGAGTAAAGTTTGTGTTTGTACACCTTTGTTGCAAAGTTTGAATTTTTTGCCGGTTTTTTTATTTCGAATACTACAATTATAAAATTTAAGCTGGGTAGAACATTACTTATTTAGCAAATGTGTTTACCTATGTAGAAGGCTGCTAAAAAGCAAACTATAAGTACAAACTTAAAAGCTCATGCAATTAGTAGGCAGAATACATTCAAACGTATTAACGTGTACACTGTACACACTTATGCATGCGTAGCCTTTTTATGTACACATATAATACAACCCAAGTATGTACATATGTGCATTTGTAAATGCATGTTACGTAGCCACTAATCGGCTATACACTAACGTTTTCGTATCCACAACATAGATTAGCCCTAGCCGACAACTTCGCGCTCCCCATTATTCATACAAGTAATCGACCTCTGAGACTCACAAGCTGAGTTTCTTGCAGCTCTCATCTTATTCATATATGTGTTACATCACGAAATGTTTTCACATAAACCAATTGCATCTTTTTAATTAAACAAGATAATTGAACTCTGATTCCTTTTTTGCATTTTAGGCATTGTACAATCATGGACTATTACTGCGGATCTGAAAATATCTTTTGGGTGAGCTCGTTAGTTTTATGTTGATGACAGCGTACGCGTACGGTTGATTACACTATTTTGCAATAATTCTATGACACTTACCTATAGACGTTTCCATAGGTTGTCTTCCAAAAAAATAGAATAGACCCACATTTTGTGATGCTAATCTTAACCCCTTAGCATCATTAGCATGGATATCACTGAAATATTTAGGCTCGCCTATTTACATGAATGAATTGAAATCAACTACATTACAAGTTCATAGAGTAGAGTTAGATTATTAGTTTCTCAGGATCAGGTATAAGCTCAAGGACAATTTTAGTACAGAGATTTGAACAAAAAGTCAATGTACATTATTATTTTTAGAACTACAAAAAAGAACCTTGAGAAATGTGCGTGCAAATAACATGTCAATCGAAGGATGAGTCGCATATGTGTACACATTTATTACCTACGCATATGGATAAACTATATCCTATTTGTAAACATGAATTATTTATTTAATATTTATAAAGTTCAGATTGTGGCCTAGCCATTTGAACTGCAATATGGCAATGGCTTTCATTTACTAAATATTATATAAGAATGGAAGAGTTCTGCATTGTTAGATGCAGCGTCCGTCCCTCAATGTATAGTAAGTACTATATAAATTTTACCAACTACAACATACTACATACATTGTTCAAGATATTTACCTTGAAGTCACACCACACATAGTTCGTGGATTCAATTAGTGTATGTTTAAATACTTTTTTGTCAATCATGTGTACACATGTGATAGGAGACAGTAACAAAAGATGCATGCGTACAATAATTTCATTGCGCTTTATTTTCGCGTGCAAAGACTTGTCTCACTTATCTAATTAATTATAAAGTAGTTCAAAGTATACACATGTATGTAATATACATTTTCAGGTATACATTGTTGTACCGCAGTGCTGAGTTGATTAATCGGTAGTGCGTATAAGTTGGATAAGAATTGTAATATTTGGGACATGGTCATGATAAACTCAATTATATCACTGTGTGAAAACATGGTGTTTTGCAAATATGCACAAATTTGTTGGCTTGTTCTTGCACAAATTAAACTGATGCAGTTTACTTATTATCTGTATATTTAGGATTTTTGCCTTTTATAACTGATTCTTGAACAAAATGAAAGTAGAAATAGGAATAAATAAAGATGTTACTATGGAATAGGATTGGAATACGACGTGGTTTTCCGAGAACCCTGACTTCACACCTTGCTTTGAACAAACTGTCCTGCTGTGGATACCGTGCGGACTACTCTGGTTTTCAACTCTCTTTGAAATATTAAACTATGCCAGCATAGAGAATCCTAAGCGAATAAGACGATCGTACTACAGTGATTTGAAAGCATCTAGTTGTCTAAGTATAATTGTGTTACAATGTATCTACTATTCATTTAAACTCTACGATAGCACCGCAAAGGAGAATGAAGTATTGCTCCCTGTTGATATTTATACTCCTATTATTAAAATATCTACCTTGGTAAGTCTTGTCGGTTATTTTTGAGAAACCCACTGATTACTTTGTAATGAGCAGAAAAATCAGTCAATATCTACATTTTTCTAGATTCTAGTATTTATTCTTCAAATATGCCATCGAATGAAAGGTTTACGAACTTCTGGATTCCAATTCACATTTTGGTTCCTGCTGTCAATAAGCGAGTCAATAGTACTGCGAACTGCTGTAAAAAATGGTGAAAATCGCGGGAGTACCTTTGCTATTTTCGTGATGTACGCAGCTCTTGTCTATCTACAGTTAGTGATAAATTGTTGGGCAGATACCGCATCAACAGTTGCAGAAGGGAGACATGTACTAATCGAAGAGGATGTTAGTATACAATTAATTTTTTTAAATAAATTGTACTATTTTGTTTGTGATTATTTGGCATCTGTAGATCTTGTGCATTTCAGGAAGATGGTACTCCTTGCCCAGAACTGCAGGCATCCTTTCTATCCAAGTTGGTATTCTACTGGCCAGAAGCTTTAACGTGGAAGGGATATAGAAACCCAATTAAATTTACAGATCTTTGGGAACTTAGACCCAGAGATAGAGCAAACCGTATGGTTTCAATATTTTTAAAACATTGGAGAAAACCCCAAGGGGTGGATGTTAAAGCCAACAGGGGAATTTGTGAAAATGTATTGAAACCTCTGTGGAAGTCTTTTGGGGGAATTTATATTTTTGCGGTGGTACTTAAACAATGTTGTGACCTCATGCTCTTTGCGTCTCCCCAACTATTGAGGTACAATTTCATGTGATTGGTATATTAAGAGGAAATTTTGTATTGAAATATGTAAAGACTGTTTGTAATGTTTTCAGTCTGTTAATCCACTTTGTTGAGAGTGGGGAAGATGAATACAGTTGGAGGGGATATTTCTATGCAGTATTAATGTTGACAGTTTCTATTGTACAAAATATATTGACGAATTATTACTATTACTTGGTGTGGGTGCTCGGAACCAATATTAGATCAACGTTGAATTGTGCTGTTTATCGAAAAGCTCTGAAAATTTCAAATGCTGGAAGAAAAGGTATTACATTTTTTTATTTTGTCACTTGGAGTATTCGGTGACCAACTACAGATACATATGTATGTGAGCAGAATTTAATTGAATAACTGGCCAAATAATAAAGTCATTGTTTTCGATATCTCCAGAAAGCACTACAGGAGAAATTGTCAATCTGATGAGTGTGGATGTAGACAAAGTGATGAATTTAGCCACGTGGTTCGACCAGCTATGGGGAGCCCCCATTCAAATTGGAGTAGCTTTATATTTCCTCTATGCACAACTTGGCCCTTCCATATTTGCTGGACTGGGAGTTTTAATTGTACTAATCCCCGTGAATTTGATCACGATGACAAAAATGGAAGCATATCAAACTGCTCGTAATAATTTTGCCCCTAGGGCCCCTTGTAGATATAATTTTAGCAATAACAATTATTAGAGTATTAATTAGATTAATTTATAATGATTTCTATATAAAAGCATAAAGTTTAAAAATTAAAAGATTGATACTAATTTTTTTTTAATGAAGATCGGATAAAATAGTTAGAATAATCAAGGAATTTAGTGAAGTAAATGTAGAAATGTTACTTTTGTAAAGAATTAAAAATTTTCATTAGAAATGGAGAAGAAAGACAGTCGTGTAAAATTGATGAACGAAGTACTATCTGGAATCAAAATTTTAAAGTTCTATGCCTGGGAACCTTCTTTTCAAGATAAAGTTGCTGGAATTCGTAGTGACGAAGTAAACATTTTGAAAAAGCAAGCTTACATAAACTCATTCATAGAATTCTGTTGGAATTCTTGCCCCTTGCTGGTAAGGCTTTTTGATCCTCTAGACATATTAAAGGATATTCAAATTCATTGCTTTGTCGGTTTCCTTTAAGAGTATAAATAAATACTGTCCCCTTCCATCTCTCGCAGATATCATTGGCTTGTTTTGGGACGTACATACTCGTAAACCCCAATAATGTACTGGACGCACAAAAAGCTTTCGTGTCTTTGTCATTGTTTAATCTTCTGAATGTGCCCACAACATTGTTGCCGATGTTATTAGCGAAAACGGTCGACTCCAGGGTAAGCTTGAAACGTTTGAGCGATTTCATGAACTCGGAAGAAAATGATGACCATGCAGTGGAGCATCACACGTCCGAAGAACATGCTGTAGTTGTTCGAAATTCAACTTTTGCTTGGGAAGAAGAAAATAATGCTACTTTGAGGGATATCGATCTAGAAATCCCTGAGGGATCCTTGGTGGCTATAGTTGGCACTGTTGGTTGTGGAAAATCCTCGCTACTATCTGCCCTCCTGGGGGAAATTAAAAAAATACGTGGATATGTTAATGTGAAGGGGAGTGTTGCATATGTTGCACAGCAAGCCTGGATACAAAATGCCACTCTTCAAGATAATATTCTTTTTAGTCATCCAATAGAGACACGAAGATATAACAAAGTCTTGGATGCATGTGCTTTAAGAGCTGACTTGGAGACTCTGCCAGGAGGGGACAAAACTGAAATTGGTAAGGAAAGGAATCAAACTTATAATGTGTATATATTACCTACTTATATATGCATGTGTAATGTTTATTGATACAGGCGAAAAGGGTATTAATCTTAGCGGTGGACAAAAACAAAGGGTGGCTCTAGCGAGAGCTGTGTACAATAATGCGAATATATACTTATTGGATGACCCGCTCAGGTGAATATAAATTGATGATTTTTTGGAAAGCATTGGAGCTCATTGTTTTCGCAGGAAATGCTGACAACTAATAATATTTTACAGTGCTGTGGATTCACATGTTGGCAAACATATTTTTGAAAATGTTTTGGGACCCGCTGGAATATTACGCGATAAAACACGAGTTTTGGTTACGCACGGAGTTACGTATCTTCCTCAGATGGACCAAATCATTGTTTTGAAAGACGGAGAAATTTCAGAAAGTGGAACATACAGAGGACTTCTAGAAAAGCGGGTAGGAATACAGACATACATAGTTTGTACAAAATAAATATTGCACATGAACGATTACTTACTAAGTTACTTACTTAGTATTCTGTATAATTATGTAGGGAGCATTCGCGGAATTTCTCGTACAATACATGGGAGAGACGAACGCAGAAGAAAACGAAGAAATCTCCATTCTTCGTGATCTGGAGAATGTTGTCGGGTCATCGACAATAACTTTAGCTCGGCAGCGTTCAAGAATACATTCCAGACCGTCAGAGAGTGATAGTGTACAAAATGAAAACCCCGATATCACTAAGCAAAGAAAACCAAGTGAAGTACTTGACGGCACGGAAAAATTGATTGAGGAAGAAACTGCTGAGACTGGAAACGTGAAGCTTTCCGTCTACATCACTTATTGTAAGGCTGTCGGATTACTCCCTCTTTCCTTCATCGTTCTCTTTTATATGGCGTATCAAGGTATTTTTCTTGCAGTACACACGAAATCTAAAGCCATCATGGCGTGACCTACAATAAAATACTATTGAAAAATAACTTTTGCTTTCTTAAAGGTTTCTCTGTTGGCGGTAACATATGGTTATCGGTTTGGTCTTCCGAGCCCGTTATCAACGGAACGCAAAGTGCGACCAAACGCGATGTTTACCTTGGTGTTTACGCAAGTTTGGGCATTACACAGTGTGTCACCGGACTTCTGGCTGCAATCATTTTGAATGTCAATGTGCTGAATGCATCTAAAATTCTCCATAATAAAATGTTGAAAAGAATCATGAGAGCCCCCATGTCATTCTTTGATACAACACCAAGTGGGCGTATTATCAACAGATTTTCAGAAGATGTACAAACTTTGGATCAAACCATCCCATGGTATCTTTCAGAATACATTTCGGCCGTTCTTAAAGTAAGATATTCAAGACATCATTGCTATTACACAATACTTAACAAGATGAAGTAAAACTACATTATCCTAACCTTTTGGGTGATTCTATGACTTTTGCTTTCAACAGGTAATTGCCACAATGGTTGTTATCAGCATCAACACACCAATGTTCCTAATTATTGTGCTAATTGTTGGGGTTTTGTACATCGTTATACAGGTTAGCTAATTCATAAATCATTGTTCTTCTAATCTTGTGAACACATACTTGTGTAAATAAATTAGTCCTAGTGAAATAATAGTGTTAAATATCATAATTTTTTTAAAATTTTTTGAATAGAGGTACTATATAAGCTCATCCAGACAGCTTTTCAGAATTGAATCCACAATGAGATCTCCAATTTTCTCACATTTTACGGAAACACTAAATGGAACTTCCACCATTCGAGCATATGGTGCGCAGGAGAGGTTCATAACCGAAAATGAACGAAGAGTTGACAACCAACAAAAAACACATTTTCCGTGGATAGTGATTGAAAGGTCATTTTTAAAATTTTCAAAAGTGCGAACAATTAATATTTTAATAAAATTGCATTCAGTTTAGAAGCCAACACATTTTATGTTACAGATGGTTAGGTATTCGTTTAGAAGCATTGGGGAACATCGTTCTTTTCTTCTCCGCTTTATTTTGCGTTATAGAGCGGCATACAATAAGCTCCAGTATGGTGGGCCTTTCCATCACTTACGCTTTACAAATAACGAACTATATGAACTGGTTAACACTGATTACATCCTACTTAGAGACAGATATTGTTGCAGCCGAAAGGATAAATGAATATTCTTCACAGGTTGTGCAGGTAATGTGGATATTATGTACATAAATGTGATTTTAGTCTTTTTACTTCATTTAAACGAAAGTACGCTAATTTGTTGATATTTTTAGGAGGACGAATGGGAAAAACCAAATAAAACACTTGGTAGTTCTTGGCCTGAAAGTGGTAGAATAACATTCCAGAATTACAACACGCGATATAGAGAAGGGTTAAACCTGTCTTTGACGAATATTAATTGTGAAATTCAACCCAATGAGAAAGTTGGAATTGTTGGACGAACAGGAGCAGGGAAATCATCTATGACTCTGGGCCTGTTCAGAATTGTTGAAGCGGTAGAAGGATCTATTATTATTGACGGAGAAAACATTGCCGATTTAGGACTTCATGTTGTCCGTGAAAGATTAACTATTATTCCACAGGTGGGATTAAGGATCTATTGGACATATTTATTTGATTCCCAATATCGAGTTCTCATATATATAACTTTGTACATATTGCCAGGTAATACTTGCCATTTTGTATTTTTGGATTTGCAGGATCCTGTTTTGTTTTCTGGTACCATGAGATTTAATTTGGATCCCTTGGAACGATACGCAGACAGTGAGCTTTGGACAGCTCTGGAGCATGCACACTTAAAAGATTTTGTGAAAGGGCTATCAGATGGACTAATGCATGAAATTACAGAGGGAGGAGAAAATTTAAGCGTAGGGCAGCGTCAACTGGTTTGCTTGGCACGTGCTATTCTTCGAAAGTCAAAAATTTTGATACTGGACGAGGTAGACCAATGCAATTTTTCATACTCTAATGATAAAGCAAACACTTTTCTTATTTAAATAAAAATTTCAGGCTACAGCAGCTGTAGATTTGAAAACAGACGACTTGATACAACAGACCATCCGAAATGAATTTAAAGAATGTACCATATTAACGATAGCTCACCGCTTAAACACAATCATGGACTCAACGAGGTATACATACATTATAACATAACATTTACCAGTAATGAAAACATTTGATATTAACTTCATTTCTTTAACGAACAGGGTCATTGTTCTTGACAAAGGTGAATTAGTAGAATTTGATACTACGGAGAAGTTAATGGAGAATCAGTCATCCCTGTTTTTTAAAATGGCGAAAGATGCGGGCATTGCTTCATAAATGTTGTTGTTTTTTATTATTGTTATACATCAAATAGTACTTTCAAAAACAGGAATAAACTTGCGTTTATATTAACTTCTGAAAATTTTCTTTTAAACATTTCAATCGGGTTGACACAAACCACGCTCTCAACAAAAAAAATCATCTTGTTCATAAACCAAACTGGTAAAATTCTTTTCTGTATTTTGTTTACGAAAACGTTTAGACAAAATGCTTTTTCATGAAAACATTTTTGTGATCTAATTTTCATACATGCAGGTGTAGTTGGTCTGTAAATCTAAATCCAAATTGAAAATGCTAGATTCAAATTTATTTTTCCGAGAAATATAACGAAAAAAGAAGGGAAGCTTCTTCCAATACACCTATTCATTAACTTCATACACGTTATAACATACATGATGTTATGGTGCGCTTGAGGACGTATTTAGAGGGGGCACTAGAATAACGTGACCTCCCCTCCCCTAATCACAGAAATTAACATAGGAAGGATAGGGGAGGCATAAGTATGAGGAGCTAAATTAATATGAGTATGATAAGCTCCATAACGTTATCCATTCTAGACGCGCCACTGCTGGATGTGCTATAAAAGCATAAGTGATTCATTTGAATTTAATATATACCTACATTCGTAAAGTTGTAACTAACATCACAGGTACAGATAAATGAGTGCATTATCATAAGTACAAATTCTTGGTCAAGTATGTATATAGTGGAACACATTATTAGGCATATTTATTATTAGTGCTGGTTTGAATGGCAGAAAAGATACATTCGGAGCTCAAGCAGAGCATTTGATTAAAACTACATACATATTAATTAACCTTTAGGCTACTGCAGCGGTAGATTTGGAGACCGATGCCGCAATTATAGAAACAATACGAAGAGAATTTGTCGAGTGCACAGTGGTGACAGTTGCGCACAGAATAAATACCATCATGGATTCTACACGGTAAGCAGCACATGGAATGGGGTTAACTTTAGTTGCATTGTTGCATAATAGTATTTAGCATTCGTTGCATACTTTGTTAGCGCATGAAAATGAATTGAAGTGGTGAAAACCTGGGCCAAAGCCAAAAGTATGACATTTCATAAAACTCACTACTTCAAAGTTAGAAAGAAATAATAATAGTGAGTCTTTTGTGCTTCCCATGTAACTGTCAACGTTATTCTTCGCGTAATAGGACGCAATACAGTTTGCATACAGATTGTAATAATCAAGCTACCACTACAAACGAATTATAAAATTATATCCACAATATTGCATCACATACATATGTAGGAATTTAACTCGAATGTTTTACTTGAATAAGATTTTATAAAACTTTTTTAGAGTTATTGTTATGGATGATGGGAAAGTTCTTGAATTTGATACTCCTCAACGATTGCTCCAGGACAAACATTCTTCCTTCTACGCAATAGTGAAAAGTGCTGGATTACTTGCAAGATGATTGATGGATTTGCGAAATGATAAATGAAAATCAATGACCCTGAATTAAACGGCAACTACAATTCTGTCTGCCTATTGTGAACTGGGATGCTCTGGGAGTGCTTACAAAATCGCGTGGATGTGGAACTTAACGTCTTTCCTCACTCTCAAATGAATCAAATATTATTGCTTTTGTAAATTTTGAACTATTGTGACATACATATAAACTGTTGCTTGTTAAGCAGTGCTCTAAAAAATGAGATGTTCTACTCAGTAATTGCATTAGCATTTCAAATAAATGTATGATGTACGTCCAAAATGACTTTTAGACTGCCACTGTCCATAAACGTCCAAATATACACATAGATACAAGCTCAGTTTGAAACATCTCTATTCGTTTTACCAATGCATAAACCGGTAGTTCTCTGTACGTGTTTAGATGTTTCAGGGTAATTACATAATTAGAAAAAGTATCTACTGCACTTATCTTCGTTAACTTGCATTGCATCATGTAGGTATAATCATTGCATCTTGTAATGATTGTGAGGCAAGGCCCTGGAGCCCTTGCGTCAATCGTGAACAAGTCCTATCTCCACACATCTTCATTCCGAAAAGTTTAATCCCCTATATAAAATGAGAAGTAAAACGAAGAAAAACATGCAAAAGAGTTTTAATGGCTTGATTTTTGTACAATCCATAATTAAATTAAATGTATGTGGCTATCATATTCTTGATACATGTACCTACTCTGATTAAAGGAACATCTTTAATATCAAAATAATAATACAGACACATAAACAAACATCAATTGTGTTTAAATCCAATCTTGAGTATAAATGTGATTCTAGGGGGCACGCTTTATTTGTCATCCGAGTTTTAATTACAACTTTTCCGATCATATTTTAGATATTCATTTGCTAAATATTTGCTTCAATAATACCAGTGTTTTAACTGAGTCATTTTTTGGACACTTTTGGACATTTTTGGACCGACACCGTCCGTCCAAGCGAACACTGACTAAACCTAAAATCTTAGGCTTTACATTCGTGTGCAAAATTAAATTTAAAAGGAAATGTTTAAAGAGCGCACCTACTATGACCTTCACTGCTCCCCCAATTTCGTGATCGTTTAATCCGTCGTCGACTTATGATTGCCTCTGCAGGTCGATCTTCAACTTCCAATACCTTATACTCACTCACAATCTGTGTCAGATTCAAATAACGTATATTTGTATTTCACGTTTTTTACTCTATTCATCTCTATTTATCTATCTCTACTATATGTATATATATCACATAAACCTCTATTGGACTACATACAACGAATAAATATTATATATTTAAATGATTTTACATATTTTTACAGATGCATGGCATTCACAGTAATGCCTGCGCCTGTACTACTCGAACTACTCCTGAAAATGTCTCTCGTGCACACATGCAATGATGTCTATATCGTAGAAATCGCCAGGAAGGAATTGTTGCAGGCCAAGTTGGAGGAAATATTTTTACGGAGTGCAGTTCGAAGATTGGAGGAAGTCGGATGAATGGTCGGAGGTAAAGATAGAAGTAGTATTGTGTTGGATTGGCGGAATAATGGTTTACACTGAAAATTACTTAAGCGGGATCCTCAAAATGTCTAAAAACATTGTAGGGCCACGGCAGAATGTTTATTTTCCTCGGTGTATGGCGAGTATTGCTGAGCAAGGGGTATGATCAAGTCCTGCTTGGCACTCGGATGATATCAAGACATTAACGGAGAGAACTTATTTCTTTTTCTGTTCTGACTATTATGTTATTTTATTTTCTCATTTCTTCTGCTTTTATACATGTAATGTACGCAGTGATGGCAATTTTAAGCAAAATGAACTTTCGCTACAAGTTACAAGTTACAATTGTC
>JABASC010002153.1:0-17000 GCA_019776185.1 Plutomurus gul | reverse complement strand
ATCGGGTGTTCCGGCTAAAACCGTACGTTTTTGAAATTTAATTACTCTGTAACCATAAGACCGATGTAAGTGTAATGTATTTTGTTTTGAAGAGGAAGAAATTTTCTACAAAACGTATCAGTCACAATTTCGAATAAGGTTGTTGTCGCTGTCAAATATTCCTACCCGCAAACGTCCAAAATAGAGATAAGAAACGTCTAAATGCGCGATAAGCACTATCTTATCCAAATTTGATGGTCTGATGATGTGATAAGAAAAATGCCTTTGCACTACAATTGGAAGTTTATTTTCAGTTAAGAAAAAAATGCTCCCGATATTATAAGCAACTTCGAACAGAGAACGCTTGGCGATAAATAGTGAAATGTGTTCTATTGCGTGCAGGAGTGTCTTTCAAAGATCTCAACAGTGTATCGTAACCGGCGGTGTAGCGGCGGTGACGTTTTGTAGCAAATTTCTTTCTATTCAAAACAAGATACATATAACACTTAAATTGGTCTTAGGATTACAGAGTAATTAAATTTCAAAAGCGTACGGTTTTAGTCGGAACACCCGATATATAACCATCTTGAGTCGTCGTGAATAGCATGAATGTGTAATGCAGAAGTGAAACAACTCCACTGACGATCTAACTTATGACTGTGATCCTTGTTCATGAACTATAATGATTCTATGTTATTGCGAGTATACGCGGGGGTGATGAATGATTGCTGTAGGAATGACATTTGTATAACAAAAATGACATATGAGAGAGGCGGCAATAAATATGGTGAAAGCAAATAATTTGCTGTCGTCGTTAGAAAATGCTTGGCGAATAAAGGTGAACGTAAATGTGTTGTGCGACGAAAGTAGTACCTAACATAATATCCAAATGGTATTTAGTATTTATTTACACCAGACACTTGTGCATATAATATTACCATCTAAGAGCCACGGAGGGGGAAAGATTTATAGCGTTGTATGTATTTAGACTAATTGTAAGATAAAGTCGATTGAGTACGGCATCTTAGGTTTGAATATGAATGATACGATATGTCAAGATCGGCAAGATAAAACTTCAAAACTGACTGAAGCAGAAAAATATTAACGCTTACAAAGAATGCCAACTGCAACAAATGTAGACTTTGTGGCTTCAGTTCAAGCTTAGTTTATCTTTTGTTAGCTCAGCACCGACCTTGACTGACAATCCATGTATTAACATGAATGAGACAATGTTTGTGCCTTCAAGTTCTTAATTATTTCAGAAAATATAGTTGTCTGATGTACACATCTCATTCCATTTGGAAAATGAAAAAACATAAAATCTTCTTCAACAGTGTGTATGTGCATATTAGCATTGCAGGATTATTGTGCATGCAACAGCAAAATCAATTACTGCAGAAAGTTTTGTCACGGCCTTCCAATTAATCATGATTGGCGTATTTTATTATGTTTGTTTAAGTTCGGCTTTGCCTACATATACAAAAATTGTAGAACTTGTTTTGTGATTCAGCCCACAAAGCCAAATGGCACAGTCTTGATTTTTTTGGTGCACCCGACGAAATATTCGAAATGTGTTAAAAATGTTCGGCTCTTCAGAAGAGCCCTGTTAACACTTTCTTGCAGTCGTGATATATCTGTATACTTTATAATATACTACACAAACTATAACAAAGTAAACTTTTATTAGCGCATAGTCTCACCTATCTTTCCGATCAATACAACCTTGAGAAAATATATAAGAAAATAAATGTCATGAAAAATGCCTATACTCCTGTTCGTAAATTTTACATTTTATATCTTTTCTGTCATTTCAATTGGAATTTCATGGTGTGGTCAATCTCGGCGGACTTGTTTTTGCCAACGTATATTTACATTGCAATTAGAATCCACACTGATATTTCAAGGAAAACGAACACATTTCGTTACTGGTTACTGGTTACTGCATTTGCTCAGTTTGCAGTTGAAATATAAGACATCACTGTTTAGATTCTTTTTAGACTTGTAACCAAGCACGTGCATTGAAAAAGAAGTGTGAAACGCGTGCAAAGTTTGCATATTAGATATTATGTATCCTTACAAATAATTCTACAAAGTCCCTTTATGCTTTCAGAGAAAAGGTTACATCATAATAATATTTCAGACTACCAGTTTTAGGTGCGTCTGTAGTGTGTAGGCAGTTGAAGTAGGAATGACATTCGTGCTAATTCCGGATGTTTACACAAATAACAAAATGTTTATAGCTGACCTTTTCACTTAAGTAAGCTTGTTAAACAAACTGAAAGTAATTCAAACTGTGAAGTGGTTGTTTCGTATATGAATATTTATAAATTGTAAGTTGTTTCATAAGACTGTTCGTGTTCAGGTTAGCCAAACCTCATTAGTACACGGTAGAACATGAGAAAACCTCCTGCTATGCTCACACACATTCATCCAACTCTTTGGCAAACCTTTAACATTTTTAATAAGAATTTATTCTTTGAAAAATTCTTAAATACTAAATCTTAAATGCACCATTTATCATAAAGTATCAAGTGTAAATCACATTTACACATTATATTATAGTACAACAGAACCATTGTGTTTTATTTATCGAATGTTTTCGTTGGTCGAAATACATGCACATAATAAATTATGCGATCGTGAATTATATTATGGGCATACAAAGCTTTAATTCAGCCAGTACAGGGAATTTAGAAAAAGTAAATTACATACTGTTTTAAACCCGAAATCAACATGGTTTCATAAATAAAAGGCTACGGAGCATACAGATAATCTTAGTTAGAGAGAAGGAGAATCAATAAATGACCAAATTAAGGCAAACACATACAGAAGGTATATTATTGACATTTGAATTATTACAGGATGCAGCGTGCACGTACTAATCATCGTACGCTTTCACCCCAAGGCAGAACATGTCTTATTACGGTCATTTCCACTCTTCTTCTTCTTCTTCCACCACCAGCAACAACTGTGTGACATATGCTCAACACTTTTATGAGGCTGGTGAGATGCAAGTTATTAGCACTCTTGTTATTACAACTGACAACTTTCTATTTAGGAAGGTGTGTTTGTTTTCTTTGTTTCAGGCACACACAGATAAGTAGGCATGTGGGTATTACAACGAGTTAGTGCATGCTTAAATAAATTCAGATTCCACATAGCCTACTGGCTTCGCTTGACCATAATATAACAAAAAATCACAACTACACGTACCAATTTTATAGCATACACACACGTGCGCTCCTCATTCTTTATATTTACAATCGTCTTACGCACAAGAACACAGAGAATGGCAACATTGAGGTTCTTAAGTAGACATTACGTGTAATTTTACAAGGTATTTCAATTTCAATTTTTAAATGGCTCAAATTAAGATGTACAGCGACTATTGTTAGTACTAATTAAACCAGTTTGCACATGTTGTGTAGGAAGGCACTTGTATATAAGTGTGTATAATATATTGATAAAATATGCGAACGAATAATTTTTGCATACAGTTATGTCAATGTGTTGGCTGGAAATTTATGTTTACCTTTCTCATTTTGATCTATAGCTGCAAGTGAATGATGTATAGGTCTAGGTAGGTAGTGAGACTGGGCGTTTTGAATTGTACAATATCTAAACATGTGTAATTCATGCGTGGTGAACTTTTAGCATTGTATCGAAGAGTACAATGAACCATTATTATAAGAAATCTTCCTTTTCATCCAAATTAGAGCGATCTGAATTGTTGCTGCTGCTGTCGCTATAGGATTCATCGTCAGGCTTATGTTTTTTCCCGTCATCGTACTCTTTAATAATTTTATTATAGTCTTCAAACGTGAGAATGGCATTTCGTGGTTTTAAGCCGATTTCTATGCACAAAACGATGTATAATCCGTCGCATGGTTCTTTTCGCTGAGCGGACACCAGGCCTTTATAAAGAAAATCCGATGAAATTCCATTGTCGGACGGATTTGAAGAAGTCCATTCTTGGCATTGACTTGGAGCTTCCCAAGTTGAGTTGGAACTTGGAACTTTCCAAGTTGAGTTGGAACTTGGAACTTCCCAAGTTGAGTTGGAACTTGGAACTTCCCAAGTTGAGTTGGAACTTGAAAGCTTGTCCGTTTGTCCAATCCACACCAAATTATAGGGCCTTTGAAATTTTACAAAAAAAATCGTGAGTGTATTTGTATTTTTCAAACTCATTTTGTGCGTAATGATTCTTCAGCTAAACTTTTGATTTCAATTACCAATTGTCATCGCAAATGATATTTCTTTTATCAAAGGAATATATTGGTGTGATTATGTTATTCAAAATATTGATTTTCCCTTGGCTAATAATTAGATCTTGGAAGGAATTAAAAAGGATGTCTCCTTTGATGTTGACAATTTTATAATTTACACTTTCTTCAGCTTTGAGTAATTGATGAAGGTGGCCTTCTTTTGATGATAAAAACGCCCTAAAAGTTCCATGGAGTCCTGCCATTGCAGCACTACGTTGGCATTTGAAATTGGCCTGCTGTATTCCACCTTGGTCTCCAGTTTTTGGTTTATTCATTGCCACAAGTCGCAACTAAATTTTGAAGTATAGACATGCAACATTATTATTAGAATAAATTGATATTGTATTATGATTTTACACAACTTTGTATAATGTTGAGATATGTGAACCAGTGATGTAACTAGGTCGAGACTGTCGAGGCCATGGCTTTTAAGTTTTAATGGGCAAATTTGTGTGCATAATTGGGCCAAAGGGCACTGGGGCCTATTGTAGTCACACCACTGAGGTAATCACACTAACGTAGCTCTCACTGACATACACGATCGCAAACTACATAACCGTGAGATGCACAAGATTTAAATGATTTTTTTCTCTATGATAGTTTTATACATTTTCCAATTCCATTGCTCTACTGGATAGAAAAATTGACCCACTGAAGTACATACATATTTACATTCCACAATTTTCTAAGTAACTTACAGATAACATCTTATGGTTTCTTGGTACTTCGTTTGCAGAAATGGGATGCATTTGATTGTATTCCTCACCCAGGTCTAACTTTTCAATTTTTGTGCTAGAAATTTCAGCCTTCATTTGAGCTTCCGATTTTGTGTCCTGTCCGTTTTTTTCAAATGATTTATAGGTTATTGGCTCCCCCATCTGCAATAAGAAAAGATAGTAACGGTTACACAGCCTACGTACTTACGTATATCTATCTAGGTAGCACCGTATTTCAATGATTACACATACTTAGGCATCATGCAATGGTGCTACAATTACTACGATTATTGTATGTATGTATATGTGTACCACGAAAGGTGACCATCCATGTAAACTTTTCCCAAAAAATTTTCCCTCGTGTTGTACATATGCAATTACTCCGGTTTTGACATGAGGGTCCTCCTAAATCAAAATGTTTGTTAAAAATGCATTTTCTCTCAATTTTGCGATATGACGTGGCTTTGGTGGGCCAGAACCTTCATCATCATCTCCTCATCTTTAAAGACCATAGAATCTACAACAGCATCAGGGGATGAATTGATGACCCTCTTACTAGTTCTTCGACTCCTTATGTTCCTCCTGTGATTTGAAATTTCTCTTTTTCTATCAATCCAAGCAGCAGTGTCTCCTCCATGTGAAATTTGCTACAAAAAGTTATATACTATTTTGTTATATGATGTTATTAGCCTATGATATTATATATATTACAGTTATATGTTGGTAATTATGGTCATTAGTCATTGACTTGTTAAGACTCGGATGATTGTGTATGTGAAAAAAAGTACAAAGTATAATGATAGCACAAAAATTTAGCATACCTTCTGCAAACCACTTGAAGACGCTTGGCAGTTAAACACATATCCTTCAAATGTGACGACAAACAACAAAATTAAGTGCGTGTTTGTTTTCATTGTTGAGAATTTTATGGAAGATTTCGACAATTCCAATTGTAAAGTAGAGATCCTAGTTACTACAGTTTTATTTCGGTACACGCTTCGTCACGTTAATTCAGTACGCACTTCCTCTAACCGTTGTGCACATTGTACGAATGAGAAATGCTGCCAACCAGTTGTAATTGTACGCAAAACAACGTAGATGCTTAAAGAGAAGTACAAAAAAACTATTACAAGAAACGACGACTTTTTAATCAATACTGTTTACTTTAATCAGTACAACCAATTAAACTTAGATTCCAATTATGTGGAACTGGTATTGTTATGTAACCTGGTTGAACTGGTACGTAACCTGGATGAACTTGTTTTACTTATTTGGTACAATACAAGTGATGCAAAATTTCAGCTCAATCGGATTGTTTTACGAAGATTGCATTTGCATTGAATACAGTGCACCCAGAACGAGCTGATGTACATACTAAACCTACAGGAAAATCTTTCTTACATTTGCAGATATACTCATTGGGTATTATTACACAATGGTCATAAGTGCAACGCTTTGTAGAATAAATAAAGGTTACCTTACCGTGTAATCTTACGTATGAAACTAAAACTACTAAGCAGTGTAAGCAGTGATAGTGATAACAATAATTTCATATAATATGACTATAGGTAGATTCATTTCATGCAGTTTTTTTATTTGTCTGCGAATATGACTATAATTGCAATTTTCGAGTTGGTCTGCTGCATTGTCGTTTGAGCTGGATATAAAGAAAGCACTCGTCTAAGACACAAGCAAGAATTGCTTTGGTGAGAATGAGCACGAATAAAATAAGCCATTCGTTAAGTCACGTAGTCGGTTATTTGATCTTCAGTTTAACGATTTTGTATGAAATCGTAGTTGTCGTGTCTGCCGGCAGTGAATACAGTTGATATCCTTTGGAGTCATCGAAACAGCAAAACTCGACACCTGCTGACTTAGTACTTCTTTATATTATTAGCACAATAGAGCTGTAGTTGGTGCTGGTGTTGTATCCTGTCGGTAACGTCATCCCACTGCATTTTGTCTCAAATGACACGAATGACACATTTGTAGTGACTCTGTCATGTACATATAATCATATGCCCTACACGTTAATGTTATGCTCTACCGTCTGGTTTAAATCAAAATTAAAAATGCCATGTCGCATTTTAATGCCCGCTCTTCGTAATTTATGTTACAGTCATCGGCTCCTTAGAAATTAGACCAGCATAATGGTCGTTCGTTGGTTATGAAACTAATGTACTCTTACACGAATCTGTCACGTGCACATATCTGTATTACGAAGCTGAATGAGTATATATTATATGATACTATGGTACCATCAAGATAAAAAGCAAAATTACCAAACAAAAAATTTCATAAAAACTCTTTGGAAGGGAGCACACAGCACACTATCATTTTTGTTAAGTATTTGTAGAATGAAAATACGGAGGACGGTTTGGTTTTGAGTAATTATCTTGATATTTTAATTTAAGAAGGCATGGAACGAATTAATAGCTTTTACAGAAAGAATATATTTGTTAGTCTTCAGAAAATTCGTTGATGTTTGCATTTTGCATTGTTGTTATCAATTTTTACAATTTTACTATAATATACAACAATTTATGAATACGCCATTTATGCGGCATAAATACTTGAATACCCTTCATTATACGAACAGTGTCCAATGTCTATTTAGTTTACAACTAAATTTTAAAGTCATGCTGCATAATGCAATCTCTACCGGTAAAAACTACAGATAAATAGTTCAAAGAATTTGGTACCTTAGCTTATACTTCGCCTCCTTTTTCAACTTCTATACAAAGAACTATAAGATTAAATCTGCAGTCAAGCTTCTCCGGTTTTAGTAAGAAATTTCTCTTCTGCAGGATATCTGAAGCCAAACTAAAGTGGTAAAATTTATCAGAGTTCCAGGTCTTGCAACGTGTCGTTTTGTCTGCATTTATATTTCCATTTAATTGCTCTCCATGCCAGACTCTCTTCTGTGGCCTATTTAGCATAATATTGCAAAGGATCAGTAATCGATTGTAATCTGTTCAGTTATAAAGATAAGATAGAGTTGCTAGAAATAGGGAAATAAGGATACAGATAAAGGAGAACCAAGGTAAGGTTGAACTAGAAGATAAATTTCAACTGTAATGAAGTTTTAACCAATGAGGATCCGAGGTGACTTCCCGACCGTCAAATGAATATATTTTCATTCCTTTTGTCATTTTTCCAGATGTTTTGAAAAGCCGATTCCATGAACGAAACAGTTGCTTTCCTTTTAGATTTAGAATTGGCAATTTTCTATAAGGCAACTTCACAAGTTCTTTTAATGAATCTGTCCCATTAGAAAGGAATGCTCGGAAGTTTCCAGCTACATTCGCTTTTTTAGCTTGATGAGAACATTTGTGGTCAGCTTGCTGAATACCATGCAGATCTCCAGTCCACGGATCGTTTAGTGCTACCATTTTAAGCTATTATAAGGAAAATAATTCTTAATTTTCTTGTAATGTCATGTGGATGAGGACACAAAAATTCTCATATTGTGGTATTACATGTGCTTTAAGACGACGCTTCTTTTTGTCCATTTTTGGACGATGTTCCTTGTTATTCAATGACTGCTGATCATTAACCATCCAATTTCGAAAGTGGCCATCTGGATCTTCCAGCTCCGAATCTTTAATAATCTCTCCCATCTAAAATTAATGAATTTTACTCAAATTTAAAATTAGAGCTCTGACCTACTGTTCCAGAAAGCATACCAGGAAGGGTCTCCAACCACCAGGAACTCTTCCATAATACTTATCTTCCTCTTTGGTATAAATTACAGTTCCAATCCTGCTAAAGTCAGTCATCTGCTTAACATATGTAATAGCAATAATTATTCAGTAGAAACTTGATATATGAGATTTTCCTAATAAAGAAAGTCGGTAGTGCTCACTTTTTCCATGGACAATCTATTTCTGAATACAATAGCACCCGGTACGATTTCATACAATTTATTGTACGCAGGCGCGGAGTTGAATATCTCTCCCTTTGCATGTTTATCCTTCTCTATGTTCTTCTTATTTTCAGCTTTTTAAAAGTTTAACATCTGAATTCTTGCATGTCAAATTTTCTTTTACAAAGGTTCTAAGTGTCATTCTTACCAGACCATGCCGGAAATTCAAAAAGGCATGGTTCACCTATTTTGAAATCACCAAAAGAAATTTGAATTAACTAGTTTCACCTAATTTGTGTTTGTGAAATGGAAATGCAAGATTTGCTTTGACCTTTATCTCCTTTAGGTCCGATGATTGAAATACCCGGGGCCTAAGAAATCAAAATGTCTTATTTTCGATAGTGAATCTTAAGAAATTACAAAAATACAAAATGATCGTGTTAATACTCCAGGAATCCCGTTTGCTCCAAAACCCCGAGGTCCTGGATTCCCTTTGATTCCTTGCCTTCCACGTTCCCCTTTCAGCAGAGTGGTGACTCGCGGGCACTTTACCTTTTTTTGGTAAAATAGTAAGAGAAAAGAGAATAACTAAACTTTTCCCCTGTGGAACTTGAACAAAGGATCAGCAGAACTTTCATCTATAGCACTATAACACGTTCTAAATATTACTATAGTACCTTTTCATGCTTAACGCAATGCTTTCCTGTAGGTCCCTGCACTTTATCCGAAATGTGTTCTTTAGTTGTTTCCGGTGCACTGATCTCTTCCTCTTGGTCAAGGATTCCAGGCTCTTCTTCATGATTTCTATCGTGCGAACTAGGAGACAGCAAAGTTGAATTCGTTCTGACTTCTGAGTTTACATTTGGCTGATTGTCCTCTAAATCGTAATTATTATCAGGATTGTCTGTGACTTCCGGTGTGCTTTCTAGAATATTAATTTTCCAAATTGCATCTAATGGTGTTTCTGTTGGAAAAGGAACTGTATCAACTGAATCCTCATGTTCCTCTTGCTCATTTGCTGAGGTAGATACGATGGATGCAGGCTGGGTGTCAAAGGGTAATTCCTCTACTCCCTCATTGATATCCTGCTCAGCCGGTAATTGTAGCTCTTGACCTTCAACTTCATATGACTCTGCAGGTCCTGTTGTTTTATTTTCAGTAATTGGTGCATAAATATTTCTATTCGATGGAGTCTCTGATAATAGAAATCCATTGAAAATATCTTGACTGTGATGAGTTTCATTTGTGCCTAATTTATCTTTTCCACCATTCTCACTACTAGAGTCATCTGTATACTCAGCAGAATCATCGTAGACGTCTGTCTTGATTAAATCAATGTTTAATAATAAATGATTAGTATTAATCAGTCAAAATTTTGTATTACTAAAACAATGTAAACCAGAACAGAATTATGGTAGGTATGTATGTAATTAGTTAGTAGTATTTAGACAATGAATATTAATAAATAATTACCTTCTCTAAAGGATTCGATGGTATTTCCAATTCAGAGGCGAAAGTCGTGTACAATAGACACATAAAAACGTTGAAAACTACGTAAGACAAAATGGAAGAACGTTGCGCCAACAAAGTTAAGATCATTGTGTAAACAATGAAATGTAGGCTAAAAAAATTGTAAATTGCTTTCTCTTCAAATGTTTGGTTCCTTTGCGACTAGTTGACAGTTTTAATAACGCCTGGCGAGTGAAAATGACTCAATGTTAGCGTCTACGTTTAATCTGCAGGGGACTGACTGACCGAACTAGATGCGATAACCTTTGCAATTGGTCATTAAACTTCATGTACTTATGTATTAATTTATGGCTTCAGACGTGAACGAATGAAAGGATGTCTCAAACGATGTGTACAACATTGTTCTGTTTTATTTATAGACTACAGAGTTAATGCTTCAGATCAATATTAAATGTAAGTATGTCTCAAGCAGATAAGTCTAATTGGAAGTATGAGTGATGTTAAAATTTCTTTCGCTACGCATATTTTCAAGGCAGCGTCTTATGTGCTTTATGTTTATGTGTAAGATTATCATCCTTCAAGAGGATAATTTATTGTTTTGTGCTAGTTACGTTGTTTACATTTCAAATGAAAACAAGTTCTTGTTCCATGCTTACGCACATTACAACACAGATGCTTCGTCACATTTTCTTCATAGTTTGTTAACATTAATATCACTTCAAAGGCCATCACCGAAGACGGGTCTGACCCACTAACCCAATGTTAAGATACTAAAGTTTGATCCTTGATCATAATATGGAGCCTGCCGAGATATTAACATTAACCAAAGTAGACAAATCAATCTTGCGAGTTGTTCAATTTTTTCATTTCTTGTATTTAAAGTTAATTAAGAGGAATTGCCAGTATCAATCCTACGGTGGCACATGAAATCGACATGTGCACTAAAATAATTATGCAAACGGAATAATTTTTTGAATCAAATCAAACCCACGATTTATGCATGGAAACTGTAATCTAAGGACAAAAAAAGTGTTTATGTGTACATAAAAATGATCTTAACAAATGTTATATTTTGATTTTATTCTAAAAGTAAGTGAATAACCACGGTTTATATGTATATTTATGTATATGCAATGAATAATTATGAATACAGTTATTCGCATCATTTTTTAATAAGATATAATACACACACAATTTACAAACGAACCTGTAAATTGAAGCCGTCAGTAGTAATCTGTACAACAGCTCTTTACCAAGTTGTCTGTGTCTGTCTCATTTGTATTGTGTGTATGTACCTTATAATATACAGATCTTAGTTAATCATTGTATGAAAAGACTTGAATCGGTGCATTACCGTGCATTAGATTATTATATTGGTTATTATGATTATTTGAATATGTGCTAAAAATAAATTAGTGATCATCATTTTGTATACAATTTATGGAAATTTTAAACAAAACTATAAAAATGAATCAAGTTGAACGACTATATGTATTTAAATGAATCTATTAACATGAAAAGTAGCTAGCTGCTAGACTACCACTCGTAAATATCATACAAATATAATGAATAAAGAGTACACAATTTATTAAGCAGGAAATTTCAACACATTCAAGCTAATGATTTATAAAATAATTTTCCCAATCAAGTTACCCATAATTTACACATAACAAAGATAATGTTATTGAAGTTAGTACGTCATAGCTTATATTCATGATCTATTTCGTTTACTACTATATAGAACATTGTAAGGAGTTCATTAGTAATCGCTATAATACATATCAAAGCACTACTCTACATACTGATAGTAGGCATATCATAAGACTGCAAAGGGATGGATCATTGAGATTCGCAAAAGTTGAAATTAAAATGCAAACGTATATTTGTACACAGTTAGTTTCTGAATGCACTCACTGTATAAATTAAAGCATTGAAATCAAATAAGTTGTTGTTTATCTAAGGAAAACTCTTCCGTACGATTATAATTCTAAACAGAATTAGAATTTATATATAATTACGATGATAATAGCGATATGATTCAGTTTTGAAATATGTATCTTGTATACATTGGGTGGGGTCTTATAAAAAGACCCCGTACGATTACAATGGAAGTTATTGAAATGAAACATTTTCTTTTGTACCTGTTTCAATCAAAACGTGTAAATGAATACTTTTCGGAATCTTATGGATTTCATGTTCATGTACACACTAAATTGTTGCGTATTTACTGTCTTAATTTAAATTAGAGAGTAAATACGGGTTAGCCTCTACTTACGATGAGTAATAATTTACACACACAGTGTACAAAACTTTTTTTAGCAAATGCACATTCATTATAAAACAATCCTAGATATACATTATGAACAAAGACACGTAATTTTAGTATTTTAAAATTCTCTAAATTTAATGTCTACTTAGTGTACAGTAAAGGAAATGAAACTCCACGATGTCGATGGGATTTTTGAAATTTTGAAATTTTCAGACAGTCGTGCGTACCCATGCTTTCTTTGTACACAGAAAGTACGATAGCGATGGTTATACACTTACTACACAATGAATTTCCTTATGACTGGATTTCATACAGCTATTGAGTTCATTCCTCTGCACGTTTCTCATCAGGACTTGTTTTCATTTCATCGTAATCGTCTATAAACTGAGTATATTGTTCATAGGTCATATTAAGTGGCAGGTTGGAATAGGAAGGGTCCACAGACGTTGAGGGTGCATTTCTCCTTCGACGACGGTAATGATGTTGACTAGCAATTTCTATACAAAGAACTACCAACTTGTGGTTGCAAGCAACTTTTTCTTGGCCCATTAAATGACCTTTGAGTAAATCAGAGGCTCGACCGATATTTGTGTTCTTATCAGCGTGCCAAGCCTCGCAAGATTCGCTTTGTCTTGCTCGCACTCCGTTTTGGTCAGCGCCGTGCCAGACCATTTTCTGCGGCCTTTATAATTAACGGAATGTAAAAATTAGAATTGTTATAAATGAAAAGAAAATTATGACATTTGGTTGGAAACTTTGAAAGATTCAATAAAAATTCCCTCACCAATGGAATTCTTGAACAACATTTCTTCCATTGAATGAATAAATTTGTGGAGGTCTCGTTACAAATTTCCCATTGCCTTGGAATATCTCCGACCAAGAATTGAAAAGGAGATCTCCTTTTGTATTCAGTACAGGCAAATTTCGATCCGTGTACTTGACAATCGAGTCTAAGTTTTGAACCCACGAAGTCAAAAACGCTCGGAATGTACCCTGATGATTAGCATTTCTTGCTTGACGGTAGCAGTTATAATCAGCACCCCTCACACCATGCATATCTCCACTGAATGGATCATTTAAAGCGGCAATCCTCAGCTAGTACAAAAAAGTGAAAGAAATTCATTAATGGTAATTCAACCAATCTTTTCAACCAAATGTAAGACTTACTTCAGTGATTTCCTTCTTTGAAATTGCACGAAAATACAAGAAAGTAGAATTAATCTAAATCACGCTGACTATTTAAATGAAATGAAATTAACTGTGATGCAAAATGAAATGTCAACTTACTCCAGGACCGTCAACGTGATTGAGTAAACTAGAAGCTTCGATTGGAGGTCTCATTATGGGTGGTTCTGTCGTGAAGTCAGTTTGTGTCATTGCGGGTGGGGCGCGAACCAAGCTACCCATTAAGATCGGCTTCCATCCTTCGGATACTCGAGTGAATAAAAGCTCTTCGTCTTTGACATACGCAATCGTACCAACTGGACTGTATTCAGACATCTGCAATTCCATTGTACAAATTTAAAATTCCATATTGATTTTTGTCTTAGTTTTTAGAGCTGTTAAATAATGCCAGTTTATACTTTAAGCATGGCTTCTTTAGATAAGAAAACAACAGCTCCACTTCCACTTGAAACTTTGGTTGATTCTCCAGGGGGTCCTTTGAAAATGAATTTAATACGTTTTACAACATGGAAGAATTTGAAAAATTGCTCAAATAGATAAACTGCACAGTTAAATTACTTTCTCGTAGTCGAGCTCTTAAACCAGCGATACCTCCTTTCGCTTAAAATGCAGCGTTTATGAAAAATTGAGCACATCAAGGCATTACCTTTACTCCTGTATATCGTCATAGGATCAAAAAATTCTATGAAGAACCTCATACCTGCGGGGCCTACGGAAAAAACATTCTCAATTAGCAAAGAAAAGTGGGGAAACAAGTACAAGGGGTTTACGGAATGAGTTGGGTACCGATGGGTCCAATGCTGCCCGGGTCTCCCACGATGCTGATCCCGGGTTCTCCTTTTTCCCCTTTCGGACCAGCCGGACCCGGAGGACCCCTCAAACCAGACACTTCGTAGTTGAAGAAGTTGTCGGGTAGACTGGCGGGTTCGCCAGGCTCCCCCTTTTGACCAACAACGCTGACCCCGGGTCGACCCTGCAACAATTGGACATAAGCCAGATCAAGGAAAAACCACCTTTTCATCATGCTACAACAATTTTTTTGGTGAATTTGTTACCCCATTCACAGACTATGTACACAGAGCAGCAAATTAAAAATCGAAAAGGTTACAAAAGAACTTTTGGACTGATGGTTAGTACGCAAATTAAAGTTTTACACTTACGGGCCACCCTGGGATTCCAATTTCTCCTGTACCTGGTGGTCCTACAATTTAGACATGTAAGTAATTATTAATATCTGCTTTAAAATAGATCCAAGCTAATGCCGCAATTTTTAGTTTATTGCGTTTTCCTCAAAAAACATATTCTAAAAAATGGTATTTTCAAACGCGGAATTTATGGGTTGGACAGCAATTAATTTTGTAACTAACTCATGTCGGAAAATGATGAAATTTGCGCATTGTATTTGCCAACAAGTTACCAAAAACAGGTTTTTATATTACGAAAACGATATACAGATGAAATAAATTTTGAATTTCATGTAATAGATTCGTAAACTAATAATTTCCCAACTTCCTGGTGATGCGTTAAGATAATGGGTTCGTGTCAATTTAACCCCAATCCTGTATGCAGTTTGACATTACCTGGCGGGCCAACTCTCCCTCGTTTCCCCCTGTCCCCTTTGTCTCCCTGAAAGATCCCACAAAACAACTTATTTGTATTTAGGTTGCACACAGAAAAAGTTTAACATGAAAACTCTGTCTACCTTCTCGGAACCGTCTACACCCGGCAATCCAGGTAAACCCCTTTCCCCCTGCAAGTGGAAAAAGCAAACAAAACACATTAGGAGAACTGAGTAAATGCGTGCATCTAAGCATATACGCCTTACCTGTTCTCCTTTCAATGGTGTAACAGCATTCAGGATTTCCAAATCAGAGGAAGAAGTTCCAACCGAAACCGGCCCTGGTGGTCCTGTTTTAGGGGAACAAAAAATTGAATTGATCCAGGCAGTTGTGTAATGTTTTTCGTATTTCATATTTGGTTATCACCTGGTGGGCCGGCAGGACCAACGAGGCCTTCAGCACCAGACGCTCCTGTTGCTCCCTTCGGTCCAGCATAGCCCCTTTCACCTAAGGCAAACAAGCGCACGACATTAAATAGTTTAGCCCCGAAATGGATGTGGCAGTTTTTTTTGCAACGAACCTTTATCCCCGATTCTTCCTGGGAGTCCCCTTTCCCCCTTTTCGCCGACAAATCCTTGTATCCCCTATGATTTCCGAAAAATCATTAACACAACTTCAAGACACTATTTTCCAGTCAATGTCAGAATTCATTTACCTTCGTGCCTGATCCTACTTCTCCTTTCTCGCCTTTGGGTCCTAAAATTTAAAAAATCGTTAGCGCAAACAAAACTGTAACAGAAAGTTATGCTATCAAGTAATGCTTACCAGGAAGGGGTAGCCTTGCCATCATAGCGCCGCTTCCCATTTGTTCCTGCAAAGAGAAAGTTGGTAGTCAGTCTTTTATCAGAGTAAAGCTCGGAGAAATTAAGCATCTAGGAAGTCTACATTGATGATGAGTTAACAGCAATTAAACCTTGAGTAAATTTCGAGGTCTCCAATCAGGCTGCATGATATGAAGAATGAAGAATAATTTACATAAAATTAGGAAGCTATGATAAAAATTAGAGATTAGATTGTCTTACATCCATCCCCAAAAACGTGGGTGCACCGGAGGACCCAGGGGGGCCTACCAAAAATAAATTTTAGTTAATGCATTTAAATTCTGCAAATAGCATTTGTCTAAATCGTCTAAAAATGATGTACGTTATATTGCAATTCCGAAACAGCATGAATTAATGTCTTTCCCAATATAACTACAGGTTATACATAAGTGTTAACAATATTGAATTGAAGTTTTGTATCAAATAAGAAACATAATAAAAATATAACCAGGTAATCCCGGCAATCCCACCGGTCCTATCATTCCAGCTTCGCCTTTGCTTCCCTGAATGCCCTCAGCGCCCGTTTTCCCGATATCTCCTCTGCAAGCAGCGTTTGCCCATTTGTATTAAATTTGTCAGTGGAAAAAGACAGAATCAATGAAATGGGGAAAGTACTTACCTTTCACCTTTCTCCCCTCTCAACCTACAAAAATGTGAGGAAACACATCATTTGAATGCTAAAACACAATATGCAATCTATTTTATTACAAGTCGTAGTACATTACATACCCTTGAATTCCCATAGGACCCATCGGCCCAGTGGAACCCTTAGAAAACAAAGCACACATGAGAACGCACACTTGTAAATAAT
>JABASC010002152.1:0-18927 GCA_019776185.1 Plutomurus gul | reverse complement strand
TGGCAAAAATTATCAGGGAGGGGTCCGAGTGATTAGAAGAGGCCGCTACGGTCACCATTACTTCTTTGTCTGGTCAAAGGACAAAATCAGGAAGAATGGCGGCTGGAGGATTTCAAAGTCACGAATTAATGCAATTCGAAAAGCAGCTTATGTCCTTAATGAGTCATTTCCTTTTGTATGAGAATGCTGACAACCAAAGAAGGGCTTTAGCATGTGTTCCTCTGGACGACCTAATCAGCATTGCGCAGGCTAAATACGATAGCTTCCCCAAATCAAAAGAGGTGGAGGATATAAAAGCAGAGCTGGTCATACGTGACTTGCTTCTGCTTGAGTTGCTGGAGTGGTTCAAAAATGATTTCTTTACATGGATGGATTCCCCTGATTGTCCGCATTGTTCCACAAAAACAACCCAATTGGGACACGGTGCTCTGACGCTAGAAGAGATAACCGATTCCGCTGGTCGGGTTGAAACGTACACTTGCACGTCATGCTTTTCGGATAAGCGAGAGGTGGCACGGTTCCCCCGATACAATGACCCCGTAATTCTACTTTCGAAACGCCGGGGAAGGTGCGGGGAGTGGGCCAACTGTTTTGCTTTGATTTGTCGAGCAGTAGGATTCGAAGTGCGCCATGTGACCGATCAAACAGATCATGTTTGGGTTGAAATCTATTCGGCAGGCCTAAAAGTAAATCGGTGGATGCATGCAGATCCTTGCGAAAATTCGTGCGACAGTCCATTACTTTACGAAAGGGGCTGGGGAAAAAAATTGTCATACGTGATTGCTGTGTCGCAAGATGACATTCAAGATGTTACTTGGAGGTACACTAGCAAAAAATGTCAGAAAGATGTTCTAACTAGAAGAACGATTTGTGACGAAAAATGGCTTGTAAAAACAATCCTTCGACTTCGTGCAGCAAAGCAATTACACATTTCGGCTGAAAGAAAGAAAATTTTGACCCAACGATTGGTATATGAATTAGTCGAATTTATGTCCCCCAAGGAGGACGAAAAAGATTCAGAAAAAGCTGTGAGGGAATCCGGAAGCCTAGCCTGGAGATTGGCCAGACAAGAATTAGGCAGCAGTGAGGAAGTCACTGTTGCCGAGAACTACGTATGGGAGATATCAGAGAGCAGGTTGAATGGAAGTACGTTTAGATGCCAGTATGACTGCGGTCATGACAAATATTTTGTGTTGAAAAATGGTGGAGAAATTGAAACAATCGATGGTTGGCAAAAAGGAGTTTATAAAATCGATAATTTATTTCGAAAACAAGAACAAGATTGGAAGATGGTTTATTTGGCAAGAAAAGGTTTGCATTAATTGTTACACTGACTAAAAATTGTACATTTTTGTATTTTTCCTTACAAAGGGCATCCTTCATAATTTTCACTGTTCTCTTTCAGAGCATTCTAACAAGCAAACAGCTATGATATCGTGGAAATTCGCACTTCCGACTGGTTCAAGCAAGCAGATTCAGTCAACTGAAGTGTCTATTAAGTCAGCCTCTTTTCATTCATCAGCAAGCATCGCCATTACAATAGTCACTAGTTTAGGTCACAGTGTGACACTATCAGGTAGCTAACACACCTTTAACATTTTACATCTATTCCCTGACGACTAATTACTTACATTTGCTTAATTGTGTGCATCTGTCTGTAATAAGCGAGTATTTAGTTCATGCGTCTCAATGGAATATTTTTATTACGAAACTGATACGGAAATCGTAATGCTATAGAAAATTTAGCACATTAATAATTTGCTACTAGCTTCATGATTAAATAATTTGAAGGAGACAATTTAACAACCTTTCTAAATGTTTATCAAGGTACTACCCAAGCCTTATTTGAATTATCTAGGTACAGTTTCTTTAAAAATACTCTCTAAACGAAAACCTACTTGTAATCATGAAAATATGTAACGTTTACATTTCTTAAAATCAATTTTTGTTAAAGAGTCAACAAGCATTATTCAGCACATTTTTTAAAATTAACAACTTGATCAATATTCATGTTATTTTATGAGAGTGAGAATGACATGATAATATAATTTATTTTATAATTTTAGAAAAATGTCTCCTTCAATGAAGTTAAATTTCAAATTACACTAGTTGCTAATGAATCCTATTTAGAATTCCTAAATACGTACTCGTACTCCTTCATACTTTGCTCTTCGTTTGAGACCCCATTTTTACAATGGAAATTTACCCCAAAATTACAAATTGTTTGCATTCAAAACTAAAAATATATGTTTGCATTTTAAAAATTAAAAACCTCTCTTTATAATTAGCGAATAGATAGCTACTATACTTTTATACAAAATTAAGTTTGTATGTTTTTCAACGGAGTTTACTATGTTCACAATTTCTTTTGAATTTTTAGAAGCGGATTTTAAGGACGGCACTTGGATGTGGAATTCTGATGAATCATTAGAAACCAAATCAAAAGTAACCGGAAGCAAACATATTATTATAACGTGTGAATTGGGTGGTGGTGCAGGTGACCAAGCCTGGCAACATGTACAATTATTCCGACAAAATCTTCCATCTTCCACTGTAGAGACAATCCCGTTTCAAACACCATTTTCAATTATATTGGGAATTGGTGACGATTAACTGTAATTGATGAGATTCAATTTTACCTGTCTGTCGAGAATTTATTCGGTTTACCAAAACCTAATTAATATTTTCAATATTTTGTGTATTGATTTTGAGTATTAAAATTGTACTGACTGTGCCCATTGTAACAGTCTATAAAAAATATAATCACCGACATTTTTTGCGAATAAACCTAAATGCTTTCGTTTATATGTACAAACACCATTGTTTATCTACCTTGCTCTAAATTATTTAGTTGTCCCAACCTCTGGACGAATTCTATACCGCATAAGTTGACTGACAGACTACAAGTGAAGTTTTAGCGAGCAACTCTCGTTTTGTTAGTCTGTTATTGATTAATAGGAATTAAGTAAGTTATAAGTGAAAATTGAGTGTTTGTGACACAAAGACAGTCTATGTAACTTTTCATCCAAGATGGCACTCTACATCTCTAATGTCACCAAGTATTTTTGAAAAACTTGGTCGGTCTTGCGGTTTAAGTTGCCAGCAAGGTAGCATTAGCTGAGAGTAAATCCTTTGAGGGCACGTTTCAGGACAAGCCAATCGAATACCCTTGGTTAGTAACTCGAATATTTCATCTACTTCTTCGTCATTACCCGTTAAACCGGGCAAGTTTGGTTCCTGACCGTATGAAAATATTTCGTATACGGTTACTCCGTAAGACCAAACGTCTGAATGTTCTGAAAATTTTCCATACTGTAAACTCTCGGGAGGGTACCTATGTGTACGTACAATAAAATATGAATTATACATACAGTACAAAGCGAGATGCATACGTATGTACAAAAATGAATAATATTTGCTAACGCATTACCATTTGATCGGAAGCTTTCTGTCAGTACGAAATGTGTAGCAGTTATCGTTGTCGGTGAATCGAGCTAAACCGAAGTCAGATATTTTCACCAGATCATCGTTAGCCACGAGTATGTTTCTAGCTGTACAATGGAAATAAATTTATACTTTTCAAGTCAAACGTAGAATTAGCATACTATTTGAATTGAACAAGTGCAAATCGGACCTGCCAAGTCTCGATGAACAATGTTATTGGCGCTTAGATATTCCATCCCCTGCATAATTAATAAAAAAGCATGTTGGCTTCTTGCAGAATCATATGATAATATTTTTTTATTCAAATTAGTGCTTTTAAAGAAAGGTATCTTTCACCTCTGCAACATCTTGTACAAACTTAAGAAGCTGTCGTAAAACGGGTTTAGTATAGCATATTCGAAAATAGTCTAACAGAGAGCCCATCGGAAGGTATTCCATTATGAGAAGTAGGCCTGGATCGTATACCACCCCTTTCACCTCAACCACATTTGGGTGGCATAAACCCTACAAATAAATCACAAAAAATTCATTTGTAATTAAAGTTACTGGACATACGTAGTGCTCCCTCAAAAACTGAAATGCTGTAGCGTGTAGTATGAATACTTACTTGTAAGATCTCAAATTCGCGTTGAAAATCCAACTGTTCTTTTTCTGGAATGGCTTCTTTATCTTTCATCATTTTTACTGCCACATTTTCTGATGATCCATCAGATCGAACCAACTCTCCAACAAAAACTGCACCGTAGCACCCCTAAATAAAAAAAGTACTTTCAAAAACTTTGTTTTTGCGACAACGTCGCATTTTCAGCACAATACACTTGTTTTACTAAAAGTAATAACGAAAATGGACAATATACCTCGCCAATCATTCGACCCAAAGTAATTTGATCTTTTCCAAAAACGTAAATTCCTTGTGCTGCAGATCCTGTCGAATAAATTGTGCCTATACTGCCATGTGTGTAAACACCTGAAAAGCCAGAGATTAAATCTGGAGAAGGAGATCCGCTCTGTAAAAATCAAAAGCATTATCTATAGATAAGTCGAGGAAACTGTGCAGCCCACCCTACGATTGCATGCAAGATAGTTACCATGCCATGGAATAGCCATGTGCATTGAGTGCTGTTACTGTTGTTAGAGCCGGAATGCAAAGACATGTCATGAATAAATGTACTCAGAGTGCCGTCAGATATAGAATTAATTCCTGTGTTAGGATCGGAGCCGAAGGTTGTCCAATTGAAATCGCTCGACACATCAAAGCCTTCATTAATTTGAGAACGACTCCCTTCGCTTGAAGCAGGAGTTATTGTTGAATACGAATGAACACGTTTGGATCCAATCACTGTCATCAAATTGCATAATGTTAAACATAGACAGAACCAATTTGTACAATAAAGCACAATTTTCCTTTTGATTAATAATATTTTTGCTTGCATTGATATAAGATTTGGTGGATGTCTCTAACTATGGCTTGAGGTTGTTTTCTCGAGTCAGGAAGTTTTGACCAACATTCAGACATTATGCGATATATTTCCACAGGGCACTTTGCAGGCCTTGGTAGTCGCCAACCAGTTGAATATTTCTGTGTAAAAATGAAATGACAATTACATAAGACCAGTAATGGTAATTGAATGTCTGTAGCATAATGGTCAAGAACAAAGTAATTGTTAATACTGTTTTATAAACTGCTTGAGAGAGCTCAGAAGGTGGTTGTTCTCCAAACGAAAATATTTCCCACATTGTTGTTCCAGCTGCCCAAATGTCTGCAGTTACAAAACTCTTGGCCAGCGATGGTATTTCAAAAAATTCAGGTGGAATCCAATGAACACTAAAAATAATATAATGAAATAGTACTATTGTGCTAGGGTTATTCAGATGCTGTGCTTACTTAGGATTTTACACGTACTCATTAGGGGTGTAGCTTATGATACTAGGATCGGAAAGTTTGACAACAAACGCGCTTTCACTGTGTTCGTAAACCAAAACATTATGGCATCGTATATTTCCATGAACAATTCCGTGATCTTCCTAATAGAAAATGAATATTAATCATTGACTCTAATTCTGCAAATATAACTTTTGAATTATACAAACTTACGAGAAACCAAATGGCTTTGGCAATATGACTAGCAGCTTCTATAAGTTCTACAGTTTCAACATGGAGTGAATTTTCCCTTAGATATGTGTCTAAAGGTCCAAGTGGCATCCAGTCTAATATCAATGCTTGTGGGTTACCTAAGACAATTCCTCGCAAAGCGACTAAAGAGTCGCACTGCCATAACACACAACGATCGGCCATTTCCAACAGTTCCTAAAAACACATTAAAAATTGGAATAAGAAGGAAGATATATTTGATAATGCAATGTTTGCATTCGCTGCACTTACTTTCATCATATGCTCTTCATTTTCTTTCTTTAAAAACTTGATGGCAACATCAATGTTTTTGTTTTTACTCTGTTTCCAAATGGCTTTAAATATTTTACAAGTCTTTCCTTCATATTCAAATCGCTTGCCGCGATATATCTGTAAAGATCTTGCTGAAATGCACTGTGGGGCAGTTGAGAGATCTTGAATCTCATTTTCAGAATTTTTGGTAGAAAATTTTCCAGGTGCATTCTGCTTCCGGCACAACAGAAGGGGAGATCGATCTAGATAGATGTTGCATATTATTGTAATTAACTGTTCACTATTCACGGCGAATGCAATGGTTCTAAATTGTTTGTGCTGAAAGAAATGATAGAACTTTTATACCGTATTCAGACGGTGGGAGACATTCCTTCAAAACAAAATCTGACTGTGGGTTGGCGATAAAGTGAGAAATGAGCTCTAGTATGGAACTAAATTCACTGGGCCATTTATCGATAGTGTATTTCCCTTCTGCTGTGGCACGAACCTCTTTCGTCATTGGTCGCGTCCTTAAATTTAATTGAATTAGGACAATTCGAAACGTTTTGTAACAGACAAGTTTGATGAGATTTATTTAAAGGCTTACTTGTTTTGTAAAATGTAGTCTATGCAGAAATCGTCAAAGGCGGAAGAACTTTGTCTTAAAATGAAGGATCCAGTTGTGGTTGTGGGATGCTTCGATAATTTCTCGTACGCAAACTTCTCTCTGTTAACGAATAGAAATTCGAGATTGCACTTTTCGTTCAAATGTAATATTTGAATGCTCATTGAACAAACTCAACTCACCCAACTGGTCCGTGACATTTTAAAAATCTCAGTTTCCCAAGTGAAGGAGTTGGCAAATCCTTGCATAAATTAAAAGTCCATTTTTCACACAGGCGATAGTATCCATCCAGAACAGACACATAAGATTGTACTTGATCAATTGATTTGAACTTGAAACAAATTGGAATTCCATTTTTTCTTGAAATCTCTGCAGTGCAGTCTCCTCTCATTGAAATAAAGCACAGGTCTTCTATTGAACAAATATGCTCCCACTGCAAAACAAGAAAAACATTGTTTATGCAACTATCTGTACTAACTGAATAAACCTACCTCTGCAATACATAACTGTAGTTTATGTTTAGTAAACATAATTTCTAATATATACTAACTGCAATATTTCATATTCTTACATTTTGTTTTCCAATATATGCAATGGAAACGCCTGGCTGATCAGGGTGGAAAGGGTCCACCCGAATTGTAGCGGGGTATTCGTCTTCTTTGTAAGTCATGGCATGATATTCCTCCACCATGTATTTCGGTGCTAATTCTTCCACTTGACTAATATATTGTTCTTTAATGTACTTTACACAGGCGAGGTTGCGTTCTCTATCGATGCTAAGTAACTTGGTGAGGTGTTCATGAATTCGTTTCTTTAGAAAAAACATATGTTGTTTGTAAATCGTTTTGGGTATAAATTGGCGGTAGTTCGTTTCTACATACTCTCTTGACACTCCGTCCTCAATAATTGTTCTAAACATGTCAGTAACACATAGGCCAAGGGCTTCTGATTTTGTTTGGTCTTGGGTAATGTCGGGAATATCGCCATGTAGTAGATCAAATCGTATTTGATGAAATACATAGTCAAAAGATTTCTCGTCCAGTCTACTTAAGTAGGTTAAAGTCGGTACTTTAAAACGAAAACGATATTCCACTTGATATGACTGTGTTCCGTCAAATTTAAAACAGGGTGCCAGCCAAATTCCAGACGTTTTTTTCAATCTTAGGGCAAACAGATGAATTCCTACGGGTCTTAAATGAAGATGTGTGGAAACTATTTTACAAACATCTTCAGCCGTTAATTTGTCTGTAATTGGAACGTCGAAATTCTGCCCACCTTTGTTGTACAAATACACAACAATTCCGTTCGAGTCCATTGATCACGTCTGTGAATGCAAAATAGATAATACAAATTAGATGTCACTATCGTACAATGTCTTGATGATGTGTCGATGTGTGTGGTCAGTAATGACAACTGTTTTGGATATATGTACTACTAGCACTGCATAAAATAAAGTTTGGTGTTTGGTCTCAATTCAAACATGAACTTGTGGTTTTGACTCTACTACTGAATGTTTTATAACCGCGATCTTAATTTGAAATCAATTATAGTTAATGATAGTAATTAGGTTTCCCCCCAAATTAGGATCAAATGTGGGCCTGTTCTAATCGGTTTCATTTACATACACAGGATATAAACCAGATATTCTACAGCAAATGACTTTGCAATTGAAGGAAGAACTAGACACGGAACATTGGCTCCGAAGAATGGCTCAACAACTTTCAGGTGTGACGGTGGTTATCATCATCGCAGGGGGAGTTCTCACCTTCCTTCTTCTCTTTATCTTTGCTAAGAGACAAATTATGAGATTCACCTTGAGATCTCACCGTGGACCACATGCACCTCTAGGAGCCGATTCAAACAAGGTAACTACAAAATTTAAATCTTTTGGTCTTGTCAATACTGGAAAAACAAAGTTGATGATGATTAAGACGGCGACTGCAACCAAAGTACAACATATATTCGTCAGCTTTTACACTGCATAAAACATGAAGCGTATGTTTGAATTTCTAATACAAATTAAAATTCATGCGTAAACAATTTGAATTTCAAAATTTTAAGCACGACTAGGGATACCATTTCCTGTGAAACACGTGAAATTCTATACATTATAAATAAGTAATGTTTCTTTTACAATAGACAGATAGAATATTTACAATTCAAATAAGAAAGAAACGTGTTATATTATTTGAAAAAATTCGTATTACAAGGTAACTAGAGAATCTGGATAACACTGAATAAAACATTGTTTTATCGATTTCGCAGACCCTTATCGTTTGTTAATTTATCTACCTACACTACTACAGACAGATCTTGCTGATATCGTGCTTCGACCCAAAACTGTATTTAAATGTGAATATTAATGTGAATGTTCTTGATGCTCTTCTTTGATGCTTTGACAATACTAGGCATTGCGTCGGGAAATTTTGAGACGAATAGATGCTTTACAGAAAATAACTTACGAACCACAAATTCTACGTGATGATGTGGCTTGTAAATATTCAGAAGAAGGAAATGTTAAGCCAAAACCATGCCATTATTACAGAATGAAAGCTGTGGATGACGCCAAAAGTCTAGGTAATATTTTTAACTAAAAAACATTCGAAAAATTCATTACGAATCAATGTAAAAAAATAATCACTAAAATGAAAAAAAACGTTTTTGTATTAGAAATGAGTATGGTAAAGAAAAAGTTGGGCAAACGACATTCTTTCGAAAGTTTGCGTTCTTATTTTATACTCATACTGACACCACAAGTTGATCCCAGAGTAGTTCATCAGTTCTGTGACCTGTACGAGGCATCCAGATATAATCCAAAGCCTTTTAATGAGGAAGAATATAAAGCGTTTTGCTTATTACTACGGCAGTTGCGTAATGCGTAAGTACCCTACAATTTTATATTAAAACTAAATATACTATACTGGTGGTAAGCAGAATTCAGGAACCATGATGAATACATAAAACGACATTATGATTTCATGCATTCGGTTTGACAAGTTAATATTGACTTCCACCTTTACAGAGTCGTCACACTACAACCAAAAAGCAGCATAAGGAGTCCTGCAAAATCTGCAAAATTGTCTCAACCGCAAATGCCTTCTACCATAATACTACAAAATGAGGAGAAAACTGGATCGTTAGCCGCACCTTATATTCGCCGATTGACGAAGAAAGATAAAAGTAAATGGAATCCCAACGACGAGGAACAAGCTCTTTGTCACTCCAATCCTCTTCACGAAGTTTCAGTCATTTCGGACAAGGATGAATCCACTGTTGTATGATAAAAGCTCCATTATGTTGCATTTACGCCGCCGTGTGACGAGTCATTTATTTTTGAGTGATTGTAATCTGAAATTAAATGTAAAACAGTAGTGTACAAAATAATATTAATATTACACATCACAATGTATTTAACATTTTACTACTTATAATATTTATATTCAAGTGTTGTATTTCTACTTTGAGAATGTATTTATTCATTCATTACTGAACACTTTATTTGTCTGTTGTTTTACTTGCGTCCACTTTAAGCTGTTAGTAAGTTAAACGAGTTTAATATGCCTTTGCAATACTACAAGTATTTAGAACTTATTGTTAGTACATATGTAGTACACAAACCATATATAAATATTTAGTGAATTCGTAATTCCTTGTACTATGATTCGACAAGTCACAAGTCACAACTTGTGATTGTTGTTTGTAGCTTGAATTAAATGTAAAATAAATATCAAATGATGAAGGTTTGATTACCTTTACTTTTCTCTACTCTTGAATCTATAGTCTCTAGTTGCACAAATTCGTCAGTTCTCATTACTTCTCATTTCCAAATTAATACACGATTTGCTTTACGTGTGGGTTACATAATGACATTATAGATTTTCCATTTTCGCAAACATATCAACATTGTGCACAAGGTAGTGATTACCTAGAAGTAAACGAAGTCAGTTTTCAAATCGGCATACACACACTTAACATAATTTCTAGTACATAGTTTTAAAATAAAATCGCTGAAAAGGATTACAATGACAATGGTCAAATAAGCGAATTTACATGATAATCACACCGTTAGACAATCTTTCCAATTCATTTATTCGCTAAAATCTAACCGTAAACACTAACAGGATCAATATCAATCCTTCACCTTTACACTAATCTAATCTAAACACGAATTAACCCCACACACAATATTTAATAAAAATCCAATGCTTTGATATTATAACTCACCTTTTCTCTTCCTTTGGTCAAGGGTCAATCATTCGTGTTTAGTGTGCAATAAATGAAACTTTTAAAGTAGCAGAAAACTCTAATTTTGTTGATTTTTTAAACTACATGTAAACAAAATTGGTTTGAATTTCCTGTAAAATATTTCATTGTGCCTGTGAGTGTTAGGTAGATGTCTCCTACGTGCAAGAGGGGAGAAGAGGACTTCTTTTTCTACATTCAGTTTACATACTGCTGAAAAATATTAACGGTCAAACATTTCCAACCAATCAACAGTTGTGTTTGTATCTGGGAAGTTTGCATGTAAATCTCAATTCTCAACTGACTTTATTTAAAGGTATCGGAGACGAACCAACTGCAACTGCAACTGCAAGTACAATCACCTATATTTAGATAAGATTTGTACTGATTTCTTTGAGCTAGCTGCTTTCGTAACTGTCATTTCTTCTTTCACACTGTTTCTTGACCTGCTGTCTCTAGAAATTTTCTCGCCCTTTAAGATAATTCATTACAATTAGGTGGTTCGAAATTATCTTCAGTTAATCCGTATGTACTTTCAATACACACACGACGAAAGAACTAACCGCTACTTCATTCATTCACATCGATCACACTTCACATCACGTAAGTACAAACTTTTGTTTTTACTATGACGTCTATTTTTTAAATAGTCTGATTGTCAAGACGATTTTCTATAAATTACTTTTTATAACAGCTAATATAACTTCATCTTTTTTCCACTCGTTTTCTATTTTTTTTATTGCCAACATTTTTTGAAACAACCGATTCAATCAATTTAACTAAAACAATACAACCAATCACTTTTTGTGTAGTTTCTAGTTTCACAATTTCTGATTTGAGTCGGAAACTCCATCCACTGTCATCTGAAATTGGACATACTGAAACAGCGTGTCCGTGTATGTTGGCTGCCGTAATCGAGCATCGGTTTATATGTTAAAGGTAATAGCTGATAGCAGCTTAGATTGCTTCTTGCGATACATGCATTCTGTATAAGTATAACCTGGTATAAGTGATATGAAAATTATGAAATGGGACTTACAATTGTGACAATATTCATTACAGGTGTATGGATAAGAGAGTTTTGACTTCTATTTTTCAACTATTACCTTAGTCAAATACCTGTGAATAGTGAATATTGCCATCTGGATTTGTATATTATACATACATTTCTTGTATGACCTTATTCATATTATGCAGCGTTGCAGAAAAATTATGTACTGTATACCAAAAAAATTCTTAACAAAAGTCAAGTATATCCTGAAACAGAGATTAATGAGCAACACGACTTGCGTTTTATGTAAACCATATAAGCATTTGTCTGGGGTACCACTAGGGGCAGGGGACAAAGAAGCGTAGACACATTTGTTTAAATCTTACATACTCATATTTATTCACTCACTATATAGATTCATTTCAAAGCCAACTCCCAGTAATTAGTAAATAGTTCTTGTTAACTTTTAGTAGTCCCTATGTTTATCTCCAGTTCCACATTATGATTTGGGGCAACCTGAATTCACATTTTCATAAAGCAGTGATAATTTTTATAAAGAGATTCGGTAATTTTCAATTAATTGAAGGCTAATGATCAATATTAATTATTTTTTAGTGACCCCTTTGTGTTCGAAAACTTTTTTTTGTCAAGACTGCTAGAATGGCTACTGCTCGGAGTAGAACTAATTCGACTTCATCGGTAAGACTTTTTATCAGATTTCTTTTTACCATAAATATTGTCATTACGTGTTTTCCGGAATGACAAAACAGGAAATGAAGCGAAGTTTATTCTGGAAACATAAGTTTTTTTTGCTATATTTGTTCTGTACACCAATACTGACAATGAGTGACATGGAAATATGGAAATGTTTCACCTTTCAACATCCTTTCAATTATTTATGCATAAGACAAATTCTAGTGCTTTATTTCAATGAAAATATGTAGAGTATTATTTGTACTATGTATGGTATTCTACATATGTTAATTAGCAAGTGTACGGAGAGTGCGGACTTTTATATGTTGTATTATTTTGTGACTAGACGTCAAGTGTTGGATCAGATAACGGTGAGGTTAATATTAGAGGCCCAAAGAATCTGCTTGAACAAGGACCACGGAGTAAAAATATCGTACAAAGAACTCGTGATGCTTTGGGCGATATTGGTAATCGTCTAAAGAAAAATGGCAGCGGAGTCGCTGGCAATGGTAAACCAGCGTTTGTTATTGGGAAACCTGCGTTAGGGATACAAAACACCGGGACTTTCGCGGTTCCTATTGCTCCAGCACCAAAAGCAGCTAGAAAAGATGCAAATACCAAATCTCAGATTTACAGATCGAATTCTGTTACTGGTTCAACCAACCTTAATTCAAATGTCGTCCCCCCTGCAAACAAACCAAAAATCGTAAAAGCTAAGGTCTTCACAAATCTTCACAGGTAAATTTTCGTGTTTCGCTTAGATAGTGCGCTAATTTAATTTATTATGTTTAGTAATTATTAAAACAATACGTTTTTATGCAGAAGTCAGTCGGTTCAATTGAAAAATGTTGAAACAACCAAGGTTTCAAAGGAAAATGCACAAAATGAAGCGAAAGAAAACACTTGCCCTGAAAAATGTGAAGTTTCTGTGGAAGAAATAAGTGTGGCAGATTCTAAGCTCAAGGAAAGTACCGAATCGGACACCGTTGCTCCAAATATTATCAATTCAGAATTGGAGAATAAAGACGATTGTAAAAATACTGTGAAGAGAAAAGAGGATGAGGATAATAACGTCTCCGAAATTAAAGTTGTGACTGAAGAAAATGCCATTTGTACTTCGGAGGCTCAGTCTGATGAACCTGGCAAAGATACAGAGAGTAAAGATGTTGCAGAATTCGAATTAATAGAAGGTTTCTCCAATAAACGTTTTTCTGTGGTTGACATCGACGCAAACGACGACACGAATTACTTTTTAGTTACTGATTACATTGTTGACATTTGTGATTATTTATATGATTTGGAGGTACGTTCTCTTGTTTTCTTTGATCAGAGTTCACCATTCCATTATTTTTAACATGTTTATTAAACTATATTTTTTTACAATGTAGAAACACTATCCTGTAAGGATTCGATATCTTGAAGGTCGATTGGTCAACTCCAGAATGAGAGCGGTGCTAATGGACTGGCTTG
The DNA here is from genome assembly GCA_019776185.1 of Plutomurus gul. NCBI lineage: Eukaryota > Metazoa > Arthropoda > Collembola > Entomobryomorpha > Tomoceridae > Plutomurus > Plutomurus gul. Next base: position 5,079 of record JABASC010002152.1, on the reverse strand, counting down.
TAGAAGTTCATAATCAATTTAAATTCGTTCCAGAAACATTGTACATTGCTACAAAAACAATGGATCGCTACCTTCAGGTGTGGATAGTTAGAGTCTTCGTGTTATCTATCCAATTGTCCAAACTGTAAACTGCTACAACTAATAAAAAAATATTTTATATATTTTATTGCTAGACTGACAGAACTATTACTAGGAAGCAACTTCAATTAGTAGGTGTCACGGCAATGTACATTGCAGCAAAATTCGAGGAGGTGTGCACTCCTACTGTGCTTGATTTTGCTGCTGTCAGTGACAATGCGTTTTCCGCCGCTGAAGTGATAAAAATGGAAGCGACAATGCTCCGAGCCCTTGGATACGACTTGGCTCCTCCACCCTCATGCTTTTTCTTGAGGCGATATTCGAAAGCTGCTTCGGTATAAATTAATTAATAGTCCAAAATTTTCCCGGTGATTCCCACTATCACCGTTTTTTCACTTGATTTATTTCAGTCATCCATTCAGCTTCACGGTCTGGCAAAATATATTATGGAATTGTCTCTGATTGATTATACTACAACCCACTTGTTTCCTTCTGAACAAGCTGCTGGTGCCCTTTCCTTGGCAATGCTGTAGGTTTTTGTTTTGTTTGGATTGTCTTATTTCTTTCCCATTGGGATTCTGGCAGCTTCTAATAAATATTATTTCTAATATTTCGATTTTAAGAGTTATGGAAAAGAAGCCACTTGACCAAATGTGGGATGCTACAATGCAACATTATTCGAAGACAACATTGACCTCCCTAGCGCCAATTATTACTGTCATGTCCGGAGTGTTATCTAGAGCCCACGAAGAACCTACAAAATTACAGGTAAAATATATATTTACATACATTTTTACCCCATTGTTTAAATTGGGTAGATTTGTTGAAACGAACTCGAAACTTGATTAGACAAATGGTGCATTAGTGCATTATTTTCACTAAATACTGCGCAATTTCAAACATTTCTGTGTTAACAAAGTGTTTTCTTCTTAATTAACAGGCTGTGACCAATAAATATGCTAAAGCTCGAGCTTTCAAAGTGAGCAAGTTGCCCGTTTTAAATGTTGATGAGTGGAAAGGACGAGTGGCAAAGGAACTCAATAAATATAAACATTAGTTGCCCTAAAATGTATTTAATAACTTCAAATGTTGACTAAAATACCCAAACAAAACCCAATTTTTAAGTGAATTGAAAACTAAGGAACAGCCGAAGTTAATTTTTTATGCAAACTTGTGAGAATAATGGTTCTAAAGTTTTTAATAAGTGGATTGTATTTTTCATTAACGAGCTGTTAAGCTTTTATTCATTAATAACCAAACACGTAATTGTGAATCATTTTTCGCGCGAATTTTTTGTAAATACAAGATTTTATTTCATCCCCGTTGAAATAAATGAGACGGTTACACTACTACATCATATTATTTCAGCGAATTTTTAATATATGGAACTAAAATGTGTTCGTTTGAAATGTATGTATCCACTTCTAAAGTATTAATTATTAATATAAACAATTAATTTTAAATGTATTACTATCTAAAAAATTTACATGTACATATTAAGTAAACGTTTGTCAATGATATTCCTGAGTTTAGGCGTATGTGATTAAACTCACAACTTAACCACATCTGCAGAGTTTTAATTTAAAATTGTACAATGAGAGAAGTAAAACGTGCAGTTGCTGAATTTTTCATTTAAAACCACGTAACTCGACTGATCGGCTTAAGGTAAGTGAAAGTCTCGAGCGTTTGCTCGTTAATATAGTCGTCAAATAATTTTTTAACAATTGTACGAAAACGAAGGTTAGCACAAACGTTTTTCTTGGAAAACGAGAAATGTCCGACTGCACGAAACATGATAAAATGTACCTCGAGTGACCTATTTTAATTACATTGTTTGGTATGCAGAATTGCTCAGCGAGGAAATTAAAAAATGTCTTGGACTAAATTTTATGTAAGAAAGTGTAGCTAGCAAATGGATACGTTTAATTAAGAATGCTTTCTTAGAAATATCGTTGGTTTTGAATTATTCATATCATATTTACAGTTACATTATTGTTGAAACACCACTAATTAGCTATACATAATAATTTATTCCACAGATCTATAGATAGTAAACGTTTGCATTGTGTCGGTCATCATATTTTGTGTAATTAAGATTTTCTCATTCTTGTACCATTCGATTAAGCATAAAATTAAATGAAATGGATAAAGAAATAATAAATGAACCTTCATTCTGATTTTCTGTGAATTGCCAAAATTTTTCATCATTTTTACGTTGCATCTATTTATATCACTACAACCAAAACTACCTAGTCGATTCCACACCAAGTATGAGTGATTGTGTAAACAACCATGATTTTTTTTACTTTGGCTTTTGCAGAAATTTGCTTTTTATTTAGAAGGATAAAGTATTTTAAATGAGATTAAAACATTCACAATTTTTCATCTCAATTGATGTATTTCGTAAGTCTATACTTATTACTGTTACTTATACGCATTGCTTCCTACAAATTCATCCACAACTGCAACACAATCCTTGGCAGTTCATTTGTAGGACTTTTTACATATATCAATATTTTACAGTGCAAATGGACAAACGGACGAATGAATTTACCGTGAATTAAAGACTAAAATTGTTCAGTTTCATTGTTAAACTGAAATTCAATTTTAAAAATATTTGTATTTCTTTTAGTAATGAAATTTTCCTGGTTACAAAAGATATTGCAATTGTACAGGCTCTCGCTTATCAATAGGTGCACCGAGTGTATATCCTGTCTGTAGACAATAGTGCACATAGAAAGCCCTTTTCTATTCTATTTATTGATTAGATTAACTATCACCGTGTATTTCAGACTTGATAAAATTAACATTTTACGTTTTTATTCATTCATTAACATTCGGCTGCATTAGGCTAATAAAACATGTAGCATATTATAATAGGTAGTTTTAATTTCGAAATGTGTTACGTGGACTTCAATGAAACGTTAAAAAAAGTCGAATGAATTAAAATATAATAAGTACAATTAGCTCTTTCTTAACATCAACTGCGTATATTTATAAATAAGTATAGTGTATTTAAACATTTCCGTTACAATTACTGTGGGCCGGTGTCTACAATCATGAATCATGAATACATGAAAAGCTATCTTAAGACGTATCAACCAAACCTATCAGCTAATTTCAATTTTATTAGTTGATTATACAGACCTGTATATTCGGTAAAATATATTTGTGTCCAAATCGTACAAGAACTAATTGTAAAGTATATAGATAAATAGTGTGTCTTGATGTGCCCCGTCCTTTGAAAGTTCCTAATACAAATACGTGTATACACAATGCTATTGCTATCGAATTTATTCAAAACGAGCAAAAACAGGGCATTTATTATTGAAAGGGTCTTTTGTATTGCTCAAGTTGTGAGTGCAAAGGAACGGACAATAAGAACAGGACCTACCTCTGTGCATTCGATGTACAATACTGTACGCTATAATTATGAACAAATTTAGTTACATTTTCATTTACACACTACATTTATAAGTTCACTATGTGAAGAACAGTGGTATGGGTCCTTTGTGGGAATATACATACTACTACACTGATTCCATACATATCGTGAGTGCATGAGACACACCAAAGACATTTTAATGAATGATATGCAGTATGCAGCCAATACAGCAGCATTCAACATTTACCATTACTGCGTACTTTTAATAAATACGTATTCTATTATTCACGGTGATATTCTGTTAATCCAGATTATTCCCCATGCTTTGCCGTAACTAATTCCAAGCAAGAAAAGTTGAATCCAACAACCTTTACCTCGAACTCTCTCACACTCTGAAAATATTTTCAGAGATAAAAATAAACGTGAATAATTATTGAAAGTTTAGCTCACCAGCATATTTATTTATATGAAGAAATGTAAGTATATTATTATTTGTTTGGCCTTAGTGGCTGGTGCAGTACGTCCAGTGTACCTTTCACAATTTATTCGTTGAGTGTGGATTGTTGAGGATTAAATTACAAATAAATAATACTTACGCGTACCTAGCCTTACTCAAAAGAAGACAATTCTACGAAATGTGCCCTCACCTATTTTTAGATCAATACCTTCAATAATTAATTTTTGAAGGCACGTTGAAATCAAGAATTGGAAGGGTACTTCTTGCAATATCGAAATATGTTTAAATAAATAGCACAGGTTTTTTTATACCGTCATTATAGAATTGGAATCTACCAGATCCATTTTCTAGGAAAAAATTAGATACAGCAGCTTGAAGTTTACCTGGAATTAACTTGCTTATGTACACGCATGCTACGTACTTATTTGTGCGTATTATAGGGTACAATTTCAATTAACAGATTAAAGTACTATTTGACAAATTCATTCACGAATGCATAATATATACTTATTTCTGTACATTATCTATATTCAGGAGGAATATACATAGTTTCATTCAAATGCAATTTATAGGCCATGAGCTGGGAGTATTGCTTTTTGGGTGTACTCGTTTGTTTTCATGAATCTGGGACTTGATTCCACACACACATATAGCGACAATAGTGAGAGAATCTCCCGGTTGCATCTTTTAATTGTATTTAGCACTTAATCACTTCTTTCACATATTTGCATGTCTTTTATAGATTTTGGAAAATTTGGATGACAATACAAGCGTCGTCATCCAGAGTTTTTCTACATGCTGTAAAAGCGAAGATCGGTATGTCATGCAAAGGAAAGAAGCTTCGGTACTGTAGCGGGCCGGGCATCCGGTAAATCGGACCTCTAAACGCTGCAGAAAGAGATGAGAATGTATGACTTCTGGTGTGTTATGAAAAAATAGTATTGAAGCTTACAGATTTAACCCAATGTTCATTTAACGTATTTATCAATTTTGTGCATTTGGCAATTAGTACGATTGTCATAATGTGAAATAGGCGTCTCAAATTTTGTTTGTTAGTGCATTACACGGAATAGTACAGGTCTAGTAATTTAATAAGCCCCTGATACACTTGTTCCCGCTGAATCTTGATTCTCCATTCTATAAACTAGGTACTATCAGT
>JABASC010002151.1:0-18930 GCA_019776185.1 Plutomurus gul | reverse complement strand
ATCCATTTAACATAGACCCCCTGGCCACGAGAGTGCTCGGTACTCGTACTTGGAAGAGGGTAAGTGGAAAGTATGAGCACATGTTAATAATAATGGTTAGGAAATGTTAACAAAATGATAAAATGCTATAAATGAATTATTCCCTTGTAGAATTTTTGTGTAAAAAAAATTCAAAATGCTGATGTCAAGTCATCGCTTTAGGGCGGCCGACAAGGCAAATTGACCGAAAAGTCAAATGCCAATGGATTTTTTTTTCTAAATCGGGGAAAACTAACTAGTCTTTGTCTAAGCTGGGTCCATGAGAAGAATGTTGTGCAGCTATTTGTGCAAAAAACTTGATCACAAAATAAGCAGCTAGTTGATTTTTTTCCTTGAAATAATTCAAAATATAATCCATACCAGCATTTGTAAGGATGATACCGATTTTATAATACAAATAAATGCATTGACTAATTCATAGCGTGGATTCTTCCCCCGGACAAATTAATTATTTAAATTTTAATGCTGCGTAATTCTTTAAAATAAATTCCCATTGTTTTCTTTTTGTCACTAGTCACATACAAATGTCATTGTCAACTGTTTCCGTTTTCCCTATAATACCAATTGCAAACCTACAGTCAGATGAAAAAATTAAACTTAATTAAAAATTAATATTATATTTTAAACAGCTACAGATTGAGTTTCTATCTTAAAATATGTGGTGCTTAGTTGCATAAAGAGGGATTTACAGTACATACATATAAGAATTAAATTGTTCAGTAACTGAAATATTATTTCATTATGGACAACTGGATCACGCAATGTAATGTGCATAATTACCTTCAAATACAATTTTTTAAACGAAATAATTCTCACACAAAAGAATATGTATTTTCGGCATAGTTGATAGACGATAACGATGTAGCCACTACTTCTGCTTTCTGGGTCGAGACTGAAAAAAGTGACAATAACAATTTGTACGAGTTGACTCACTTTAAAGCGCACGCTACAAAAAGTCGATATTTGCAAAATGTGGTAAGGTCTGCCAAATTGATTTGATTGATATTTTTGTCAATATCAGCAGCTAATTATTACAGAAGTTTGTTTTTTTGTTTAGAAGAAACCATTACGTTAGTCTTTACGTTTGACATTATTTACAGTCGCTCGAACTGCAACATGCGACGTACCCTTAAAAAAATCATAGGACAATTACTATTGAACCCACACCACCCTGCGGTCTACTCTTATGACGATTAGGAGGGTCCAATGTTGTAGTTCAAGCGACTGTTGACTGTATATGGTAATAATTTTTTTAACTTATGACTTAATTCAATTGCAATTCCATGTGCAAATTTCCACCTCAAATTTCATGCTGAAGTGAATGCAAAATTCCCTTTCATGTATAAAATTTTAAAGAATTCAGAGGAATGTCGTAATAAATCAAATTTTAAAATTGGACTTTTTTATAACCAACAGGTGGAGATTGTTTTAATAGGTACGATTAAACAATTAGTATGTGTGAGACTTAATAACCTGTTTCGTACAGCGGTCTCGGCCTCCGTTTACCAATATTTGTTGTATGTATATTTAACATAAAATTACACAATTAAACAAATGATTTCTCAGTTTAATATCTAAAATCTAAACACTAAACTGGGGTGTAGTGTAATTTCAGTATTAACATTCTTTTCAAATGATATTCAAATATGCGGGATAGGACCACGTGCACCCACTTAAAAACACGATTGATGCTTTCGGCAAAACCTAGATGACTAGCACGACTCGACCGTTCGCAAGTGGATCTACAGAATGGTTTTTACAGGCATGAATTTTATTGAACCTATTGCTTCCTACATTTTACTTCTACGATTTCGTTTATACATATTTCAATTTCAGCAATTGTGTTATTTCAGCCCAAAACTTTGTAGAACTGTTCAAGCCTTAGGTATTTGTCTATGTCTATCGCCTGATTGTTAGAAAAATTTAAAGTCATATGTACTTTTTAGAGCATTTGTATTTGTAATTACATGCAGAATTTGTTGGTTTTGGAACATGAGCACAGATTGTGCAATTTTTGGAACACACATGCGTGTGCACTATGTTTAATATACAAAATTTACCAAACTTTAAAACAAACTGCAACATATCTAAGTTGATAAATGTAAGCATTAATTAAAATAACTAAGAATTTACCATATTTTGATAAAAAATCTGTGGTAGAAACGATTGACCGACGAAAATACCCAACATAAGTATGTAGTCATTACGGCCAAAAATGCGACCCCAGCGATCTCACATCTGATAGCAATCCATAAAACGTGCTTTCCCAGCTGGTATATTTAGTTATTTTAAACTTAAACCAGGAAATTTCATTTTAAGATTAGATCCTACATCAAATACATATAGCGAATGACCTTTTGGGTCGCCTACTCCGTTGGGGTTCCAGGGATGAAAAAATAAGTTTTTAACATTAAACCTGACCCATTGGGTATTTAGGGTTTTTGTTTTTTGTTTTTTCTTGTTACAAAACTTGCCATTTATGTAATGAAAACTTAAGAAATTATAATGATTTTTTATTATGCATTACATGTTACAAATATCTGCATGCTATTCATTAACACATTTCAAATGTTAATGTAATGTCATACCGTAAGCTGTGAACCCATCACAAGTGGGTCGGGGTTCTTGTTAAAAAAAACTCAGTGAAATGCCACGAACCATCAAACCCAAGGGTCGCCATCTCTAAGCACTAGGCAGCAACCATCTAAAACCCATGGGATTTTTTGTATAGACTTGTTTAAACAACAACAACCTACTCGTATATCTAGAAGCTGCGATACCACAGTGTTCCAAAACCCACAATACGACCTTGAAACCCATTGGTCGATTACACTGGCAGAAACTAGGAATCGGCGATAAAACTATGCGATAAAACTTTGTACCACTAGAAACAAAACCAGTCAAGCATGGCAGGCTTCTACGAAAGCGGCAATTTCGCAGTCTTGCATATGGAGATAGCAGTAATGTAATAATAATAGTGTATTTGGAGGAGTGTATAAAATATCGTTTGATAGCTTCATCCATGTGCCAAATCAACGATATATTCTTCCATTGGCGGGATTTGGCAAATGTCAGGTCGGACACAGATAAACGTGTCCGAAAATATCGATTTTCTCAGCAAGAACGGTTACTCAGCTCAGGCGAGACGAATTGAACGATTTTGGGGATTATGCAAAAGCACATAAAATATGATTCAGAAAGATATCCTCGTTTCGTCGTCACCTCTGCGGGCGAGAATCAGGAAAGAGGTTGCTAAAATGATTGTACTACTACACATGTTGCATATTTTCTATATCGTGGTTAGGGAATGTCCAGAAACTACGCCGACAAAAAAACGATATTTTTGACCCCAACCCACCTGAGTCCCTCCCTCCTGTCCATGTAGACAAACCAAAATTTCACAATTTTTATTAATTTATTCTTTCACGTACGATAACATCGAAAACAGGATTCAATTCAATTTTATACTTACTTATATAATACTTATATATAATTATTAATAATATACTATACTATTACTATAATTACTGATACAATAATTATACTTACTTGTGTCAAGTTAGTTAGTAATCGTAATTATAATACAGTTTAAATGTCATCTTCAAAAACCGGTTTTTACCATCGTTTTACGCGAACCAATTCTTTCTTTTGTTTAGAAAAATTGCAACAAAGTGTCTACGTGGACATCACTAGACCCCCAATGTGGACATCGTCGTACACCCCCCTAATTTTGTCCACATAGTTTATGGACGCTCCCTTACTACGATATTCCTATGAAGTATTACAAAGAATGTGGCATGCGTTTATACCCGGGAGTAATAGGCTTGCAGAGTTTTGAAAATAATCCCTTATACCACCACCTCTTATTATTAGGGAATTATTGCTTGCTACATAAAATCTACTAAATTAAATACTAAACATACCTACAAAGAGCCTTTAATATTCTTAGTTCAGCTTTTATCTACTAGCTTTGTATTGTCTGCCCAATACAAATGTAATGGTTCTTACATGGAAAGCCAATATTTGTCGGACAACAGTCGGACGATAATTAGTACGACTATTTGTGTGGATATCATGAAACATCGAATTAATTCCTGAGGGTTTCCAAAAAGCAAAAAATGTGTCTTTAAAAAAATCATTGTATTCCTTTATTTACATTTTCATTATAATTGAATATGTGAATAAATAAATAAATGGTTACTTAAATGGAGTACCGTTTTCAACTCCATTAAACCAAACAAAGAAGAAAAAAGCGTTTTCTCTTTGCTTGTTTCCCTTGAGATTGGATGAAATAGACAGAATAATAACGGATGACGGATACAATTTCCCAGCCACATAAGATGTCGGTGTATCGTAGCTTTTCTTATGGAACATGCACCTAACATCCAGTTAGGTTTGAGGGACAGTGGTGTGTGTATAGAAAAAGGAATTTTCCCAATACAAACCAGCATCAGCACCGCAAGCTAAAGCAATTTTTTAATACGTTAGTGTAAAGTATGCAAAGGTTGGAGTCGACGTTCAGTGACTGGGTAGAATATTTATTACCCCTTCTCGCCTGCTTATTCCAAGGTGGATAAAAATGAAACACTGTGTGTCCACTGCTAGTAATTTGCACAATAGAGTGACTCAAATGATCTGTCTGAGATCCAACATTTATAATGGTGACATATTTATTACTTAAATACAATTGAGTGTAAATAAAGGCCATCAGCATTCATCGAGGTTGTCACAAATTATATCAACTGCAAATTTTAACAGACTTGTGGAACGATTTACTTCTGTGCTCTTCTTACCTCTGACTATGTATCATATCATGACGATTTCTTCGTCATTTCTGTTGAACCAGGAAAAAATATAATGATTCCTTGTAGGTATTACATAATGCGTAAGTTGACATGGAAGTATGTATGCTAGGCTAAGTTATTGGGTGGCAATTTTTAGGAAGTGGTGATAAGTGTTCCTTGATTTTATAAAATTGGGAGTCACTCCAAAATCTGGACAAAAAATTATCCATAATTTAAAAATGGTGAGCAAATCCCGCTATTTTCGGGTTTATGTAATATGTGAACCATACCTAAAAGTAGACCAACTGCCAACTACGTAAATGGAATATGGATTTTCAGTGTAGAGAGAAGCGAGGTCACTGAAGATTATAAGATATATCTATATAGATATATATGTGAGAGAGAAAGAGGGGGAGAGCGAGAGAAGGCGGACGGAAGCGGAGAGAGAAAGTGGAGAAAGTAGAACGAGGAGTTCGTGCTCGTATTTCGTATGAGATGATCCACATTTACACATTACACCAACAGAATCCCTAGTTTTCTCTTTCACTGCTCTTTTAAGTCCTCGTTCTCTTATGTGAAAACGTGGAGAGAAGGGAATTGAGTGGAGCTGAGTGAGACTGTTCCCAGCACGGCAATCCAGACTCGAGATTGTAGAGAAAACATGGAGCAATTCCACTCATTCCTCAGTCCAGACGGTCACCCAATCCTCCAGCATCCCATTCCCGATAGTGACTGATATACACATGTAATAATACATTCTATGCCTACAATATAAGATATATACATACATTGGATGCGAGATACTGTGCATATAGACATGGTAAACAGTATTGGACAGAGTAACATTCATAATAATCCGTTCAGTTGCCAGCGAAGACACGAACGAGGAGCACAAACTCGTTAACATCTCCAAATGTGAAAACTCATTTTCTTTTTTCCATTTCTCCCACACCAGTTACCCGCTTTCAACAGCTAAACATTCTATTCTCACAACGTGGTTACATAAATACTTAGACGAGACTGACAAGACTTCCTAATTGTACTTTTACACCTCGGTTCTATCTTTTCACTCCACGCCGCTCAATTTTAACTCTCGACGTTATTTCTGACTTTGTATCTCTCTCAAACGTTCAATCTTCTTTCCTGTCATCTTTATTTTCCCCACTGTATTCGTGTATTCTCTTTTTATTTGTACAGTGTATTTGTGCAAGCAAGAAACACAACTCTCTATCCCTCGTTACCTCGTTCAAAGTCCATTCTGTCTTCTCGCTTCCCAGCCGACGGTTTGTCAAGTCTTTTCACACCATTTTATTCCACCTTACCCATTTTCTCACAGTTTTCCCTCTATTCTCATTCCGCCATTCAGTGTCTGGTGCGCTTTCTCCTTCCTTATTTATATGTATACATAATCCTATTTTCTTTTTTTAAATGACATGATTTATATATAGTTTTAACACCTTAGATACCCAAAAGAGGCATAATTAATTGTTCCCTTAGATCTCCAGGGTACTGGAACTGAACTCACTCAGTTCGTCAGTTCTCATATTTACGTTTCACACGAAACGTAATACACCTTGCCAACCCGATGCCCGAACAGTATTAAATTACTTTTGTACTCTACTGCGCTGTTGGTGGACGCTTTCTCTTTTCGCCTCCAGTTGTTGTGATCAACTCTCCCTCTCTCGCTCTCTTTCTCTCAAGGTAATACTAATAAAATAATAGCAAGCAAGCAAATTCATATTCTGTTTCCATTCTGAATACATTATTGGTTGACTACGTGCATGAAGATCACAAACACGAGTTGGAGCCCAACAGCGTATAAATCATACATATATTAATAATAAACAGTCATGTGTGTCTGTGTGTGTGTGATGTGATACAGAGGCAGAAGAAGAAGAAGGTAAATACATTGATATTCTACGTGGGAGTGATTCTTTGGTGTACACATTCTGCACATATACTGTGAAGCATGGAAACTTCATTTGTTGTTTGCCTTGTCTATCATGTGTCGGAAATCACAACTCTAACATTCTCTTTCTTTCTTTTGCTTTTGGACAGAAGAGCAGGAAGGGAAGGGAATAAGAGGCTCGTTGCTGGTCTTTTATAAAATAGAGTGGAGCCGAAGCGGAGAAAGTCAATTGTGCCCTAGAAGAAGAAAACAAAGCATCTTAACTTACAAACATTTATTCAAGTCAAGTCCAATAAGCAACAAAGTACATGCTATTTGGGGTTTATGTTCGAAGGGACTACGACATCATTGGTAAAGTACAGCACAATACTTTATTAGGCTGAATGTCACGTCAAGAATAACAGCAGAAAGTTCATTATTCACCATGAAGAGCTTAATCAGACTCCCCAGCTAGATTTCCAACTTTGTTGACTTACTTGACGGATTGTGAGACTTAAAAGACATTAGAGCAGGAGAAGAAGACCCATCGTCTCTCGTCCACCACTAACCATCAAGAACACCACCACATGGAGTACATGTGCAGTGCAATGGGTTCGAACTGGAATTGATTTCTTTATTTCCTTCCAGTTGTTCCTCTCTCCCATTCCGCCTTCAAAGTACTCTATATGTGCACACATAGGGATTTGTCTCGCATCCGACTTCAATAGCGACTCTCAACTGATTTGGAAGTCGTAACGTAAGTACACACAGAATTATTTAAGATTTATTGGAACGTAACATAATATATAGGGGACACTATATAACATGTAAAGGTTGTGTTATCAGTATCAGATTTCAATGTTTCATCTCCTGCTTGCTGCAGTAAATGTAAAAGTCATTGTTATGTGATGTATAATCCCTAAGTATATAGATAGTGAGTTTGGCGAGTTAGACCATGCAATTTGACGCAATAGCAAAGCTGTGAGAACATTAAAAGAAGCCGTTATTACAAAGCAGAATGTATGTATACTACAAAGCACAACACACCTATACATCTACGAAATACTCAATTTAGTATATTAAAGGTGCTTTTAAACCAAGTTTCACTGAGTACAATATAGACAATATTATGCGTCACTTTTTTGCAGGATCAAAGTGGTAGCAGCAGCAGCAGATAGAAGTAAAAGTGGAAAGAAAGCTGACTGCTTTCTTCTTGTAGAGCAATAAACGTGGATTGGGATTTTATCTGCATGTTTCCACATTCTGTTACAACTTTGCCGAGTTCTGGTGCACTTGCTGCGATGCTGATGCCTGCTCTACTCTGCTATATCTGCTACATTTGAGCCAGCATTCTAAAAAACGAGCTCCTCGCTTTTGTCCGCGTTTCAATTCAAACGCTCTGTCTCATTTCTCGCGTCGCCGTCACTACTGTTGTGGGATACTATTTTCCCATCCCATGGTCATTGAGTCACATGCTTCAAGTTTAAATGCATTAATCCTCATCGACATTCAAGTGTATACTGTGTACACATATAAATATATATAATATTCTAATTACTTTGTTATTTGAGATTTTCACGTGCGTTTTTGTAGCTCGTAATTCGTAAAGATAATTAGTGGCAACATAACCATTGAATTTAAATGAATTATCTTCACTTCTGCTCTTGTCTGTAGATCACTTGCACAATGTGAAGAGTGCGCAATATAAACATGTGAATCCAACATTTGTCGTCATTCACAAGTCACGTTCAACTGGAATCTTGTGACTTTTAACGCGTTTGTATTCAGTAGTGATTATCTACATCTTCGTTGTTAGTGGGTTTTACATTGACAAAGTTATATATTGAACAGGATGCAGTGCAGTTGGCATCGGTATATCTGTGTTAATTAATTGAATTGTGCAGGAAATAAGATTAGCTCGTCTGCATTATGTGAATGTGCTACCTGTGAGAGAATCGATGAAATGAAGTGTCAGTAAATTCAACTTTAGTAATATTAACACATCACTGACCTACCCATTACCCATCCATTACCATTTCACTAGAAATAAAATCAAGAGGAGGGAATAAGCTAATCAGCAACGTATTGTTTATAGAAATTGAATGTTGAAAGAAGATACCAAAACTGGGCAAAACTGTATATAATATTAGAGGAAGAATTCATTCACACCGTGGGTGTCCAGTAATATTTTATGTCCACTGTCGTAGCCCTCGGTCATTTTTGTGAGGTCCATGGTCCTCGTTTAGTTTTCTACACGATTCGGAATATCAACGAGCCTCAGTTTGTGAGTCAGTGCCCCGATTTAAAATTCTGCTCAGGTTGTAAAGCTCCACTTCTCGAAGGGTACATCTCTACTGTGCAAACAGTGCACTCGACCCCAGTTCAGTCGCCACTGTCCCCAACAGGGGCCTCTGCCTCTTCTCCCACGGTTCACTCGTCTTCCTCAGAGGCAGGCACAGGCGGCTCCAGTTCACAGTCAGCACCGAAATTGCGTTCCTCTTCCTCTTCACAACGCCTAGACGGTTTAGCAGCAAGAGGCACTATTCCTCCTTTAACAGCATCAATCGGTGGTAGAATCGAAGGAGGGAGGCCTGTCGTTCCATCAGAAACTACAAAGTATTATTGCAGCCACTCGAATTACGATCATTCACACCTGTCACATCTGCACACGTGCATCGCCCGCACTCTCTCCTGTGAATTGAGTCCAAGCAATTCCGTCGCCTTCACTTCTTCCGAAATTTGGGTGATTGGCACGGCATTTTCTCTGAAGGACTCAACCGCTAGAGGATTCCATAGAAGGTACTGCCTAATTTTTACGTTCTTACCGGAACCTCAACTTTGCTGTGGTGCCGGGATTCCGGATGTTCCTGCCGTAGTGGCCAAATCTACGACTTCGGTGAAAGATTCGAGGAGCAACTCCAGATTAAGTCTGTTGACCCATCAAAGTCGTGGGAATATTAAAGGCAAAGACAAATCTTGCTCGAATCATCATCATAATCCTAATTTCCAGGGCCAACATCAGCATCGGGACAGACAGAGAGAAGAATATTACTCAGATGGAGACTACAAAGGGACAGGGGCTACGGGTTATCCTTCTCTAGTTCCTTATTACGATTACATTACGGAGGAATTTTATAATATTGCCAAAAGTTTACAGGGAGAGTGTGAGAAAGTTTATTTCAAAGAACAATCTGTGTCTCCACAACGAGCGCTGCGACTTACAACATTTCTTGACAGTGTCGCAGGGACGAATAGTAACACTTTGTCGTCATCAGGTGGTGGGGGGTCATTTGGAGGAACGACACATCTAAGAAGCGCCAGTACGAATACAAAAGTTTTCACCAGAAGTCACTCTTCTGGAGCTCGTAGCTTACCATTACTCACTTCTAATCCTCACGTGTTTCTCGACCTGCATGAGAAATTCGCAAAAGTTCTTCATCATGTGGATGTGGACTTGTAGTAGAGGAATGTGCATCGCCAGATGCGTCTCCTATCCCTTTTCTCTAATCACAAATACAAACAGAACAGTTATATCTTCCCTCCACCAGCGAGACGAAGGAATCAGAATCAGAAACTTTACTTCAGGGAACCCCAACTGTAATTATTATAGGATTATACTCAAAAACTTGTCGAATAACGAATCAAATTTTGCAAATAATTCATCCTGTTTGTATTCCGTGAGCAGCAGTTATTGTTCTACTGCTGCTGTGAAGACAAAAGAAGGTCCACTAACAAGTCAGCATGAGAATGGGCTCACAAAATCTTCCAAAACCAATTCTTTCGAGGATAATGGAACTGCCATCGTGGTAGACAAAGAAAACTTGAAGAATGATATTGAGGGAATATCCCATCACTTTAATGATAATGGTGATGATGACCTGGAATTAAGCGAAGAGGAAGCGAAGGATCTCATCTGGAACTCTGCCCCTGCATTTCCACAGAAAAGTTGTAATTTTGCTCCGTTTGTTAATGACTCGTACACGCTGAGGAAATTAATTGATTTAGGTGTAGATTTGTCTAAACTGGAGAGACAAAAGAGAAATGCGAAATATCTGATGAAATTGGACTTTGAAAAAGATATCACGCCATACATACTGTGAGTTTTGCGCTTGATACACTTGATTTTATATTAATACATTCTAAATGAAAATTATACAATTTATGTATATCATTTGCTTGATAGGTTTCTTCGTGACAATGGAGTTCCTTTGGATAGGCTTGGACATTTTTTTACTCGCAACCCATTTATTTTTAAGGAGAATTTAGAGAACTTGGAAAAACGACTGGAGTATCTGAGGTCCAAGAATTTCTCATCTGAAAGTATTGCCCGAATCATCGATTCTGATCCTTTATGGTTATCATTCGAGTAAGTCATTTTTATCAAATTTAATATTTCCGAATAACTTTCTAAGCACATGACTATGACAGTACAGAAAAACGATTTTTTTTAGACTGACTGAGATCGATCGAAGATTAGGATTCTTTCAAAAGTTTTTCACATTGACTGGGAACCAAATACGTAGTTTGGCGACGAGTGGGCCAAAATTAATTATAAGTAATCTCGACTTGGTTAAGTTGTCCACTTTTAAATTCAAAGAAGAGATGGGGTTCGAGCCGGAAGAAATCGTTCAACTTCTTCTAATGCATCCGAGGTTGTGGCTGGAAGGTATTCGTGTAAACATCAAGTATATTATTGTAAATACTTCCTTGTGAATTGAGAATTATTTTGATTCATTTAATTCTAATTATTTAAATGACTTTTTCACAGATCCGAACCATATATGGAAGCGTTTTGACTACCTCCACAACCAAGTAAAACTATCTCATGAAGCACTGTTAAAACACCCCCGTCTGCTATTACAGCGAGAGTCCCGATTAAAGGCAAGAATAGGTTTTTTACAAAAATTAAGGAAAGATCAATTCAACCCAGCTAAACCGAATTTTGTCTCTTTCGAAAGTATCTGCTCAGAAGACGACTCTCAATTCTCGACAAAAATTGCCAAAAGTAGTGTAATCGAGTATAATAATTTCTTAAAAACTTTATAAATGATACCTACAGCTTCCCATTCAGCTAGTTAACTGCATTTGCACTGCCTATTAGTACTGCATAAAAACAGTCGAAGTTTTATGTCATCCCAGAACTTCCTAACATTTGACAATTATCTTTGTCTTAGCAGGTTTATTGAGATTTAATCCAAACGACAAATGAGTTCGTCCAAATTTCGTGGACGTCGTCCAGTGCAAGGGGAGTGTTCTCACCTATTTGAAAGTGTTACATTAAAGGTAAGGTCGATGTGACAGTCAAGATGCTGTGTAACTGCGCCTATTTATAAAATCACTGGTACACATTTATGTATAAAGTGTTTTCTTTAACCAAACTGGCAAAGTCTCATCGAACCGTGAAATAAATGTACTGGCATATATGGACAAACTCCCTTTTTACAATCAGGGGTATGTACTTGTCTTGGATTAAATCTCCGTTTACTTGCTAAAAGGATGATTTTTTTTGCTTGTTACCTTCTTGTTATATTTTCTTTGTCCAATCTCTGCCATCATTGTGATGTTGTCGAATTGAAATGACCACTTTTGTATAACACTTCAAACGATTAAAATAGTGAATACCTATTTCGTTTCGCTCAGTAGTACTCAAATTGTCGTTTGTAGTACACTGATTATTACTATTTACCAATTCCAAAGTTAGTGTTGTGTAAATAAGAGGAATATCTATACTAGTTCTCATTGTTTAAACTTGAGCAGTCATCTAGTAATTAAGTGCAGATCTAATGATAAGTAAAGTAATGGTGAGTAATAGATAATATTGTCTAGAGAAAATATAAAATACGATCACCTTGTTGTTCACTATACGATGATTGCACTAATTGTGATTGTAAGCAACATGTTAATACTGTTACTAATATATATATATCAGTGTTGTACGAAGAATACCAATACGAATATAAATTAAATTAATTAAACTGATGAAGTTGTGCATGTAATGTATGCACAACTAGTACTAAAAGATGTGTTAAAATGTGCAACTACAGTGTATTCAAATATACGGCAAGGATGCAGACTTAGACACTCAAAATTAGTCAAGCTTTTAGTGTTCGTGAGATTATCTGTATGTAACGAAATGCATTACAAAGGTATTTGGCAACGGCTTCACTGTACAGGTAGCCTCTTCAGTAAATATTGTCAAAATGACCAAATTTTTTATGCAGGTCGTGTGATTGGGTGTGAGAAAATGGCACTCTCGACCAACAATAAAGTAAAAAATGGATTGCCACTCTCGTGTAAACTTTTTTTATCCAAGAAGTTAAAAAAATTGGTTATTTGATAATTTGGACGGGATTAGGCTACCTATCTGTGGAGCTGAATATTAATTAAATCAATGAAAGGGACGTATATTCATATTTCTATATACAACATGTTTAGTTAAAACATTACAACCTTGAACTAGATACCTTTAAAACATTTTATCTAATTCTTTTAGGAGAACTTTTATTTTAAAATGACAGGAGAGGGTAGAAGCGTATTTCATGTTTGTTTACCAAAAAGAATACATCACGATATTGGTTTTACAAGACAAGCAAACGGTCTAACGAACATTTTATAGAAAGTAATCCTTGCGTTTTGATCACTAGAGAATCACTACAACTATACAAGTATTGGTTTTGATAAGGTCCACAAAAATAAACAAAACCGTAGTTTATACGCGAATAAAGTATAATAGTGATGTAGAGGATATTAGTAGTGATAATATGAATAAATAGTCTGGAATCGATCAGAAGTAACCGACACAATAGGCCTATGCAATACTATACAATACAATACACATGATAAACGCATGGTGATAAAATACACTACTACGACTATTAAATTAGTGTACTGAACGCATTCTAGAGAAATTTATATAAAAATATTATAAATACAATTGTCTGTTGAGGTATGAGCAAGAAATGAAATAAAATACAAAACGTACCTATTAAAGTCTGCTACGCAAATAATATTAGATTTATTTCTTGGTTTACTTTAACTGTGTGGTAATTGGTAATATTATTAGGTATACCTATATCATAAAATTCGCCATGTATCATTTTGTTTCATGTTGCCTTAGCCCAATAACTTTATAGGGATATAAAAAATGTAGATGTGATTGCAAAAAATTGGTAAAATACAATAAATAACCACCTTAAAATAATTTTGCCCCGATGAATGAATGCAATAACTAATTGTAGTTTTAACGGAAATATTGAGTTACGCCGGTGTTAGTTTTTAACACTTAAAATTCAAGACCATTTATATTTATAACAGTGTGCTGCGTTGTTGACACAGGTTTAAAGCAAATAACTTTATTCATTGAAAACAAGCTCCATTCGTGCAACATCGATCGAACAAAGCCGTAGCCGAAGGATATTCAAATCCTTCGTAGAAAAACGGAATTAAAAGTGTCGAACTGTTTTAGGCATGATTGACCCCTCATAGATCCTTCCCTGCTCTTAATTCTTCGACAGTGGTCCGTATGTCGTATTTATTTCTGAGCAAAACTTCGACGGCTCTCTGCTCGCTGATTCCCTTCACTTGACTCGTCATGAGGAGAACAATGCGAAGAGATCTTTGTTTCAATTTCTGATTAGCCGGGTTTAAATCCACCATAAGATTTTCGAAACATTTCCCATACTTGACCATGGCTAAAGTTGACAGCATATTCAGAACACATTTTGTGGCCGTACCACATTTTAGACGAGTGCTTCCCGTTAGAACCTCCGCTCCTAGATCCATGGCCAACAGTAAATCTGGTTCCACTTTCATCTTGAGCTCCGTATTGAATGTGAGGAAAGCTGTGAAAGCCTGCAGGGATTTCGCACGGTGAATGGATCCCCAAACAAACGGTGTTCTCCCACACGCAGCGATTCCTATAAATATACAAAGCATACAAGCGACACATTATAAAACACAAAGCATCTGTCTCTGTGAACTGTGAACATTATCATATCTCCTTTTGTATTCACTTTCACTACAAGTACATTCCGCAGAAAACGATCCTGCACACATCTCTCTCAGCATTATACGAATTTAACATTCATGTGTTCACACGTCGTACCCAAGAGAATTTATCGCAAATTCGAGTGCACAACTCTTCATAATAGGAGGGTTCTGTTAGTCAGTGGGTTAATGTGTGTGAATAAAACTATTACAGTTCCAATAAAAACCTAATTACAAAAGATTTTACATGATTTTCACATAAAGATAAAGAGTTTGGGTGCCAAATAGAATTGTGTATATGAGAAATTAATTCAATTAAAATTACAAAATATTAAGAAATATCTCATGTGTTGAGTTACAACCTAAACCTATTCAGCATCTGTACCTGAAGAAAATGGTGACCATAAATTACCCAAATACATGTATGTATAATATATATGCATGTAATGAGTAAGGAGTAATGACACTAAATATAGTCACTAAAGAGAGCATGTCTTAAATTAATGATGATCTTAAGTGAGAGAATATGTCACTAAATTATAAAGTTCATATGATACGCATTGTTAGAGAGCTTTACAGGGAGAATTGTGGACCGACTGTGCTCAACTGTCGCTGCATGATAGTGGGGAACTGTGACACATAATGCATTAATAATAGTTACTGTGTAGTAGTGCTCCCACCGGTTCGGACCAACTCCAGCATTTTTTTACCGAAAAATTCAGTCTGGTCCCCCCGACCAGAGGTTTGGACCGAACCGAGTTCCACTTGTATAGGACCGGAGGATCAGACCTTGAACCGAACGAAAAACTTGGTCCGATCCTGGTGTGAGCACTACTCTATAATCAGGCAGTGAATTCGAGTAATCTGTATAATTATACTGGTTATATGTTGTTGGCATTTGTGTCATCGCTCAAATCCCCCATGGGCTTCATTCAAGAGTTCAGATGTCGCCTCTGATACTTACTACATATGTACTATATAATGAAAAAGGTATATGAATTCATTTATCACTTTGTAAATGAATGTGAACTACTTTTGCAGGGTCTTTGAAAATTCAGTGGAATTACCAACAACGACATCTTTGCAGTTGACATTTTTTTCATCAATGACTCTCATGCCATTCACAATGGAATCTTCGGCTCCTTCCTTTGCGACACTGACTGATGAGAATCCACCGGCCATAATACCTTGAACCCACTCGTGGGGTGAGCTGAATGTTGGAGGACATTCAGTGGCATCCAGAATCCCTAGTCTTCCACTAGTTCCTGCACCTACATAAAATAATCTGCCCCCATTCCTAAATGCATTGCAGACTTTCTCCACCAGAATCCCGATTGATTTCTTCTGTTGGCAGATTTTATCGAAAATGTTCTGCTCCTCACTTATCATCAAATCAATTGCATCTTCTGTGGACATTCTGTCTAAATTCATCGATTTCTCGTTCCTCCTTTCCGTGAGAGAAAGTCCCAATGCCAAAGGTAGAACATTCTCCGCCAACCAACTTTCACTTTCAATTTCTCCTCGGTCGTCCGTAATTTTGATCGTGTTCAATCTTTGATTCAAATCTTGTGTATTTTCATTGGCTGAGAATGATGCAGGAGACGAAGAAATATTTAATTTTATCTTTTGTAGCTTTTTAAATGCTCCTTCAACGGTGTTTTTAAGAATTTTCAGTTGAAAATTGATTTCATTGGAAAATTCATCGAATAAACTTTTCTTAAATAATTCTGCGAAAAGCGCATCCTTTGTGAACAAACTTCCGGTGAGCCCAATGATAATTTGTGGACGATTTTCAGTTACAGATTCATTATCTGTTATGTTGGGGGTGCTACTGCAATTGGTGGTATTATTAATTATGGCGTGAGATATTGTCGAGTGGATATTTTCTCTCAACTTGTTCACGAGGGATACGCAGTCGGCGGATAATTCATTGATGGCATACTTAACAGTGGTTGTAGCGATCTCATCTCCCTGTTTCCAGTTAAGGAGCACAATGGGAGCAAGTGCGGCCATTTCATCTTTCTTCGCGGACACAGACCAACTTATGAGTTGTTTAACGGAGCGAAACCCAAGATGTTTCATGATGGAGGCGAGCAAAACGGATGAAACTAGCTCACAAGAATCTTCTTCCTGCATGACTGGGCAATTATGTTCATGTTGGCGAAGAGCCAGTCGTAAAGCTCGCTCCGATATGCTGTATCCAGACCCTCGATCTCCTATTAATGTAAATAGCAACTTTTTTAAGGCGTGCAGCCCATAGATAGTTCGGCGAAAGAAAAAGAGTTTTTCGCAATTCAAAATAGACAAGAGAGGAAAAAGAGTTTCACATTCCCTTTTCTGTGTATCTTCCATATTTGTTTTTGTGGAAATTAAGACGAGCCATGAATTCGTTGGAATTTCAGTAATTTGATTTACCTATTTTATGGCCATATCCACCAACTTTTGCTGTGAGTTTCCCATTGGATCCATAACAGCAAGATCCTGTGCCTGCAATTACGACTGTACTCACTTCGTATTCATTACTGTCAATGCAGGCCAATGCTGTCTCTAAATCATTGCCCACCCACAGACGCTCCGCTTCCGGCCACAGTTTTCTCACTACAGTCTCCACACACTACACAAGATATTATAAAGTGTAATTTAGTACTCATACATGTGTAATGTGTATGAATGCGGTATATTATGTACCATGTACATGCGTGTAATATTATAATACCTACACAAACAAAGTAGGCAGAGTAATTTTCTCCTTGATTCATTGCAAATTAATTCATAAATCATACACTGCTATGTACATTTCCACATAGTCACATTGTTTACACAAGCTTATTTATATTTTTAGCTGCGGTCTCTTCCACAAATGGACATTAAAGTGCACTTTGCGCTTTATTCGTACAAACCCGAGCCCTATTTGCTAGCAACTAATTGTGTAGTTAATCATAATTACCGTCTTGTCGTTTCCGTCTAATATGCCCGGCATGCCAACTCCAATGCTGTGTATTGTCTCAGAGTGGAACTGTGCACGAATCTGCTCGTAGAAAAGTTCCAGATGGATTCCGGGCAGCAGTTGGTAGTTTCCAGATCCAAAGCACTGCTCTCTCTTAATGCTGCCATTCTCATCGAAAAGAATTGCATGCGAAGTGCTTGCACCACACTCAATCGCTAAAGACATTGCTGCCTCTTCGAAATGATTATGAATTTTTGTGGCAAAACAATAAGTGAAAGGCTCGACAAACTATTCCTTCGGTAAAACTGTACAATGCAAGTTGTACGATGATTTTACTTGTGGTTACTCTTGATGGTTACGTTACTGGCACACTTGTGCCATGTAATACATTCTTCTATCAGAATGCTTCGAAATTGGCAAATATCAAATTGCCAATAACCATATTACCATATATATGCAATATTTCTATATGCTCTGTGTATTAAAGTTTGTATGAGGGTGTCAAGAGCACGTGTTGTTTCTTATCACATTATCTAAATATCGATATCATTGATTCGGCTTCTCATGGAACTGTGATAGCATTGGTCGTGTTTGGTTTCATTTCATGTTGTATGAGTTCTGTTAAGTATGACCATGACCTTGGCCGTTATATTAATTACATTAAATGAACAATGAGGAAAGAGGAATTATCAAACTATGTAGAGGTTGGACTTGTCCAAATTTATAAACGCGGCAATTGTATTCTAGCAGAACGCCTCTATCGAAAAAATGAAAAAATATTTCCTTCAAAATACTTGGATAAAATGATAGGGGTAAAAGAAATCCTTCTGTTCATCACGACACCACGAACGCTTCCCTCAAATCTTTTAAAAGACTGTAGGATTGATTTGTGCTGAAATAATATTGAATATTCTTCTCAAATACTGGTGATCCGGGCATTAATACGTGCATAGAAATTTCTAAGTAAAAAGAGGATTACATACAACGACTCCATAGAATAAGGTTTTTTTCTTCTGCAAGACGTTATTCTATACAACGACTCATACGCGTAGATGACTCCGATGAGAATTGAGCCCGACAGTATGAGGACTCAGAATCACGGTATTCGATAAAGACTCATAATCCTATAAATACGTCTACAAAGGGTTCAAGTGACTCGTGAGCACAAAAATTAGAATAAATAGCGCAAACGGGCTTGTCGCTTCCGGTTATGAGCGAGATACCATTCGACGCAGTTTTTTACGCTGATTTAAATGGTATATGTGGGGAGAATTTGTATATAAATT
>JABASC010002150.1:0-18934 GCA_019776185.1 Plutomurus gul | reverse complement strand
TAGGCTTATAGTCATTCACAGAAGAAGAGAGTTGGAGAGTCACTCCCAGCAGGTTTCGCAATTCGTCTCTATCACATATCCTGCCAGTAATTGTAGACTTCATCAATGTCACCTTGTTGACTTCAATTTGATGGAGACAATCGAGTTGCTTGCAGGATATTTATTTCACTATTTACATTGGACAACTTGGTTTAAATTGTACCGTGGTATTTGGTGTGTTTGGGTGTGTGTGTGTTCGTATGGGCTCTCGGCGGACTGATTAAATATCCGATTCTATGAGTTAGTTTGCTCGATTGGCCCAACCTGCCCTATTTTTACTATTAATTATCGTGGTGGAGTAGTAGTGCACGAGGACAATCAGATGTGGACGAGAAATTTGAAACTTTCCTATAGAATGAAGGCAGCAGCAGCTATTGATGCATTCAGCTGAAAGCGTTGAATTTATTTGATGTGAATGAACAAAAGAGTCTACCAGTCACTAACATATAAAAGGTGATGGTAAAGGCGCAGTAAAAGTCTTCTGTCGAGAGAGAAAGATAAAGAGCCTAGGAAAGTGGGGAAAGTCGCACAAAGCAAGCTTATGAGACGCTATAAACTGATTCTGGTCATATAACACACATAGAATACACTGTAGTAACGTAATATTTACAGATTTCAATTTTAATTAGTGTAATGTTATTCAATCTTTTCCTGCTCGCTTTTCTATTTTCTAATTCAGTATTCGTAAAAGTGAACGACGTTCAGGGCGACCGCATTCATACAAAAAGTAAATGGGTCGTTTCAATACAAAGTGGAAAATGATTAGGGTTCACTCTCATTGTTACAGATTTTCCAGGAGCAGTATATTTACTTGTTACAAATACCTTAACAAAATTCTCATCAAAGTCATGACCTTACATTGTAAAATCCCCTGCTGGATATATACCTAGTGGCATTGTGCAAAGGAAAATTGGAAAATTCTAAAGGCCTCTATTCGAATTACGTGTGTACTGTTACTCATTAAAATAATAGTTCATTTGTTGAGTTTTGAAATGTCTGTTTCAGAATTATTAAACAATAAAATTGTTCATCCATTTGAGGGAATTAATTTTAAAAGCTCCCAGAAGTCAAAGGAAGAAGAGCATTTCCCTACTTTTATTAATAAGATCACAAGTCAATATACCCAATCATTGTTCATAAAATTCCCTTGCATTTATAACATCTGATACATGTTTTGGAAATTAAACACTTTTTATTCGATCTCTGATAAAGGCCGTCTGCTGTTTATTAGAATTTTAATTGCATAATGCAATATTTTTTTATCACGTATAGAACTATACGTGACCTGTTCTATAACTTTATAGAACAAAATGTAAGCTTCTCTACAGATGTTTACCATTTGGAGATAACTTCCGGAAATAAAAATAACGAATTGACACTGCTGGTGCCTAATACTTCAATTTCACGGCAATCTCACGTTTCTGTCTGAGAACAGCAGCAACAACAAAGTGTGTACCTGCGACGAAATCGTGCAAACCATATCAACCATGAAAAACAAAAGAAGCCCTACTATTTATATAGCTGAGAGTGCTAAATAAATTACGGGGCTCTGGAGAAATGCTACTGCCTCTAGGGAAAATACATAAGATCGTCCACCAACTTACTACTCACTACTACTGCACAGTAAATAGTGTGAGTTCAGCACGAGTGCATCCTAGTAGTACGAAGATCATAAACTACGTAGTAGACAAAAAAAATCGCGAATTTTGACCCCCACCCCTGGTGCAGAAAGTGTAGACCTTGAGTGACCCCCCTTGTCTACCGTTCTAGTTATTTATATAACAGTGGAGCACAGCTTTAGCCCGTATTTAATCCTATTAACACTAATTATTCTGCAGGCTGCTGCTACTAAACGCTTTATCCTCCTTAATTTTTACTTTGTTAATTTAGCAAATCATAATTTACTACACAAAGATTACAACAAAGACATCATTACTTTAAATTGGCATTCTCTAATTCGTGATATTTACAAATGCGTAAATACGAGCGAAATACTGTTACATGAGACGTGACCTCAAAGGGGATAGCATTAAAGAATAGCTGTGCTTTCAGTAATAATAATATCATAGGTATAGACGTACTCAGTAATTTGTTATACAGCCAGAAGTGCAGTGGAGTGTGAAAATCAATTTTTCCTCCGCGTACAATACAACCACCAATCCTTCCTTCTCTATTGTTGTTGTAGTTAATATTCTAAACTCTCTTTCTGATTTGATTACTGATTTTTTGCGTTCTATTTTCTTTTTATTTAGTTTTGTTTGGGGCACAAGAACTATCTTTCGCTCTTCATTAATTTTTTCCCTGAACTGAATCAGTGATTTACTTACAATTAGTAGAATAGGATATGGAATATTGGCTTTATTGCTCTTTCTCACACGAAACGGTGATTTAGTATATTCCTTTTTACCGTGCCATCTTCTTTTCTGCATGATGATGAGTTCAGTGAAAATGTATCCATGCAAATGAAGCAATGTTTCTTATTTACCACCCAGGCTCTATTTTAACCACCCATCTGGTAAAAATGGCAAAAAAGTGGATGAACAGTATTTTTGATGAAAGTAGTTAATCAATGTGCATCAAATGAACTCTCTTGTTTCTATCCTTGCTTAGTAGTACGCTTGTAATTGAAACGGTAGCAACAACGTCATTATGGCATAAATATGTCATGTCAACACCATTTCACCACTTTCACAAATAGTCACAAATTGGGTAATGGTACATTTTGTTAAAAACTTTCGAACGCGATTCTAATAATTTTTGAAACTTTTTTAATTCATGTAATACATATGATTTTATACATATTAAAGGGTTGTGGAATCAATAAAATTAATTATAAACTTTAATTAGTGTTCCTGATTTACTGACGTATGTGTTTCCATTTTCTCCATTTTACTACTTACCACCTAATATCGACGTGCATTTTTACCACCCATTTTTACGAGGTGGTAAAAACCACTTCAAACACTGCTTAGGAGCTTAATTATTTCCCCCATTTTCGAAAACATTGGAACGCGAACATTGAACTTGTGAAAAACACGTCAAACGTGAATGAATAATAGAACGGAACGGTTTCTTTTCAAAAGAAACCGAAATTATAAGTTTTATTTTATCGCTCAATTGAATATTCGTGTAGACTTAAGAAAGTAATAATTGACTCACCAGACATGAGTACTTAACTGGAAATAGAACATCTCATCAGAATTGTCATTCAAGCCAACAGTTCCACAGAATTGTAGGAAAAGGGTATAAGGTATCAAAGAATAAATCCTTTGACGAATGATCTCTGATAGTAATTGAAAAAGTTAAATAACAACTTTAATTATTTCTGGAAATCCAAAGCTCGTTCAGTTGACAAAACATAATTACGATTCTGAAGAAAACATTCACCATCAGCCTAAGCGCAGAAACACTAACTGTCAGTTTTTATCACACATCATGTTACATGGTGAAATGCGTCGTACTTCCACGTGATTCCAACCTAATAGTATGAATCAACACCATTTTTAATTTAATTAGCAATGCAAAATAGTAAGCTATATGTAAGTTAGTACTCCAACAGTTATAGACATTGAGTGCAATCATTTTCAGGCTACAGATATGTATGTATAGGGAATATTCCCATCCGGCTACATTCTAATTAAGTGAAAACAACAAGGGGAATGACACGGCAGTCAGGGTTTAAAGTGGGAAAACGAACTGTGAGAATTACAATTTTTTCTCACTATTTTATGTTGAGACCTAGGATGCAAAACTATATGTTATTCGACTTCTTTGTGCATGTAAATAGATACACAGCTATCCAAAAACATAATAACTAACATTATGTATATCTAACAAGCCGTTTTTTCCAAACTCTGCTTGTTTCTAGCAGTTTTGCTTGATCACAGTGTAAAGAACCATAATACACACATGTACCAAAAATAATGTCGCTTGGAAATCCTACATTATTCTCCTTTCACTGTTATCTGCCTCGGATGTATGAGGTAGATCCTGTACTAACAGGACAACAAAAAATTTAGAACAATTGTCAGAATTTTCGTGTACAATTTCCGTGAAATCAAGCCGGATGTATATATAAATCAATCATGCTAAGTAAAATGCGGCGTAGTCGAACATTTATTTTTGTGGACTGTAGATGCATGTAGATTGTATAAAAAATGCCTTGCAAAAATCCCCGAGTCCCCCCCAAACGTATATTAAGAACGGTTTTGGATTCGACGTGTAAAACTATAGCACTTAAATAATTAGAATACACGGCACAAATAAATAGATCAACCAATTACATGGCTAGTCTTTTTTGCGGTCATTCACATCGTTCACCTTTGGCTGAATTAGCATTCAAAAGTGATTTCGAGACGATGTTCAGTGAAATAATGAGTACTTACAAAAATCCGTGTGATTGCCTCCCTTCAGATTTACTAGTTATTCGTTTTTAATGCAAGTCGTAAAGGAGTGAAGCGAGACTACGATAAACAATGCAGTATGACTCACTCTGTAAGTGTGTCTAATGTTTGGAGGAGATAGTTGAGTCGACATCAACATTTTTGGCCGAGTCAGACTAATCATCTTAATACTAACCAGTAATAATTCATAGAATCAATGTCATACTGAACAGTGAATGCATTTTTATAACGATGAATAAACCAACCTGTTCGACTTCACTAATGATCAGTGGAAACCTTCATAAAACGCTCACAAATAAAAGTAAGGGTACGACAAACGATGAAAAATGCAAGAGACAGAGAGATATTAGATAGAGTTTGGAGGAGTCTGCCAGGCACACAACGTCGTATATGTTCAGCACATTTTGTCTGTAAGAAAGTTTTTGTTTTGTCTATAAGTTGTGGTGGCGGTAGAATTGGCGTGGGAGTAAATTGAATTAAAGTTTCTAATTTTCCAATGCCTTACGCTACATCCTTCATCTCGTCTGAAAGAAAATCCTTGGTGTACGACAGTGATGATGAGGCGACCGTTGAACAGCCTGCTGCCTACGCACAGTGAATCATTATTACAAGTTCCTGCATCCGACTATCTTCTTCTGCGATCTTATTTAAATATTCTCCGTCGATTTCTAGATTCGATGGGAAATTGCTATTTTCGCTAATTTGCAAAAATGCATTGCTAATTTCCTTATAACAGATTTTAAAAATTGTATTTGCCAATAGAAAATGAACACGTGATTTGATTAACTTGAACTTCAAGCTCATTGGTTGCAGAATTGCTAGTCCTCACGATAATCATTAGTCCACCTCCAGATGTAATCTCTTTAAAGGACTACTGAAAAGGGATACATAAACCTTGAAACTTTTCTGTTTATGTTGTAAAATGTATTTATAAATCAAATTTGCCCAAAGCACTTACAGAGTACGACATTATGTAAGCTGACAGCGTATTTAAATACACACGGTTTCTATATCCAATGCCTTTTGTCCATTGATGTTTTTCAATGTAAGTCGACGTAGACGGACTATTATCTCCTTTGTTGGTGTCACCGACAAGGGCGCGTCCGTGGCGGGGGGGGGGGGGGGGTGGGGGGGGGGGGGGGAGAGAAAATGTATCATTGGCAATGGTGACGTAATCGGCGGCTCTGAAAACTTGAGACAGACTTCCACTTTGTCATAAACAACCATTTACAACTTTAGTACGATAAAAACGGTTATAATATTACAAAATTAAACTTTTTTTAATATTATGTTTTCCCGCGGTCGTTTCAGAAAATAATTCGATTTTACAAAATACTTGTGTACATTTGAGATATCAGTAATGGGCGATACGAGTATAATGTTATTGTTAATTATTATAATGTAATTATTCTTATTGTTAGATTTCCTGTCAAGGTCTTGTAGTTAGTAATGAAACTGAACGGTTGCCTCTGCCGCTTTCAAGGTTTGGCCAGACTATTGAGTTACGTTATGAATCGTTGGATGTTTGTGGAATTAGGCTGACATTGTTTTCCTGCTGATGTGTACCTTCGAGTACACAAACTTCCTAATGCACCTTTTGTGCTTTTGATGGATTTTGTAAACGAGTAGAATTTGTGCAATAGAACCCATTAGAAAGTCAAGCCACTTACTTTATTGTGTTTAATGCTTATATCATATTTCCGATAATTGAAGAAGAGCTACTTTGGCCCGGTTCAAGTGTACAGTGCGCATGACAATCACCATAGCCCATAGAAAATATTATTACCAAATAAAGTATTTATATTCTGCATTTGCTAACCAACTACATTAACCGAATGGAAATTTATGCACACAGTTGTAATCTTGAAGTTGTAGTTGAATTCGTGTTCTCTTCTCAGTCAAGATTTTTATTTCATTTCACATTGTATCAAATCACATAAATCCGGTTAAATCAAATCGCATCCAATCATATCAAATCACGTATATATCAAGATCATATCATATCCGATTACATCACATCACATCACTAAAAAGACACAAAATCAAGTCAATGCAAATCAAATCCTAACTCAAATCAAACCCTATCCCATTCAAATGCAAACTATTGTTCTGCACATCGATAGCCACCCCGTCACAACAGAAAAATCTCCTTCAGGTCTCTTCCTGGGGGGAGCGTTCTTATAATGGCGGTTACAACATAAAAATCTCCTCCAGGTCTCTTCCTGGGGGGAGCGTTCTTATAATGGCGGTTACAACATAAAAATCGTGTTAAAAAGTATGGCTGATAAATATGTACCAAAATACGGAATCATAGTCAAAGAAATTCGAATAAGAAAATTAAATAAAATGCCATTGTGGTGGAAGATGGTTTGATAATTTAACTAGAATTCATTCTAGTAAATATATTTAAATTATTCTGACTGTTGAAGCGACAGGATTCTTTCAGTATTTTGTATTTAGCGTTTCAATTCCATGTAATCTCATACCGCTACTACTAATAATGACTAATCCTCTTCAACTATCAGAAGATCAGATCAATTGAGATCAACCTTGGCAATTCCAATTTAATCACGTTCCACACGTCAATAAAATATATTCTGCGTACCATATATAAATACATCCACATAAAACCTACTGGTCTTCAACTTCAGATAGAAATATCAAAGCCATTTTAAATGTGAGTGGATTTATTCGTGGTACTACTAATCTATTCATCATAGAAATACATACGTCATCGTACATGTATTGTGTCTTGTTTAAAGGGGAGATTAGAATAGAAGTACCTAGAAATTCACAAAGCATGTTTTCTGTAATGCGATAATCATAGTTACCAGCGGCTAGACTTGTAATATTAATACTCTCTCTAGGAAAATCCAATGGACTGAAATGTACTTGCGGTTTTTGATAATAGATCTTCTCGCTAATTAGAAATCTCTTCGAACGTAACCTTGTCTGTCCTATTTTACATAATCACATACTCCAGTTGCAATTCATTCATTGCATCTTCATTTATACCTACTGAATATAATACGTTTTGATGTTCTCTCCTCATTGATTTTCATCACCGCACCATCAACTGCAATAATATCTTACGTAAAACACAGAAACCGTTGCACACAATACTTTGCTCGATCTTTAAAGTGGAAACTTCTTACCCAGCCAAAGAACCTGGTGACATTGAATTTTATGGATGTATGAATCTTTAGAGATTGTTTTAGATTACAAGTTTTACATGGCAACGATTGCGTCATCAGATTGTTGTGGTTACACAATCTCCTTGATACAGCTCCTGTACTGCATGCATAGTACATATAAATAGAGATGGATGAAATGGAAAACCCATCCTTTCTGAAAAGCCAACGACACAACAACTAGATTGAGAAAATTCACGAGAAACAAAGAAAAGTACCATAACAGTAGATATGTCGTGTGTGTTTGCAAGCTTTCTCTTCTATCAGATGATCATGCCTATTTGTTTTCTCTGATTACATGTTGTATTATCTGCATGGAATACATGGAGACGCTAGAGAAAGAGTGAGAGAGAGAGAGAGAGAGAGAGAGAGAGCAACAGATGGGTTTCTCTTGTCTTACCAGATTTCACTCGGTGCTCACGGCTTCCCCTTAAATTACGCACACGGCCACTTCTCCCTGTATATCTCTATATAGGTTCGCTTTCCCCATAGTTTATCTTTATACTTATTGTTAGCGTAGCAAGCCAGCCAGCGCCTGTCTGTTCTGCATTGAACACTCTCAACTACTTACTTCTACTACAACAACAGTTACGTTTTCCCCTCTCAACGTATTTATTTGCATGCAGCCCGTTAAATTACACATCTTCCACTGCATTACACATATTTTCTAATTCACCTGCTTTATGCAAGGTTCACTGGGTCCGAGCGCCAATTTATAGACCGTGAACAATACATTGTTGCACATTTTAATGCTATCACAACAACAGATAATGGTGTTTTGTCTGTGTCATTCTCTGGGCTACTTAAGCTCTTCTCTCGCCGTGCTACTTTATCTGTTAGAGCCAGCATTCAATATGGCATAGCTTTATAATGAGCTGGTGCGCTTTTTTTGGTCAAACAGTGTCTTCCGATTCATCATCATTCATTTTGACTTTCACCGCACAGAGTGCTGCGGCTGACGTTCTCCTATGAGACGGGACTCTTATACTAATTTGATATTGGGCCAAGTGTTTGTCTTGTTGTTTTTGGGCAATGTGTATGGGCGGGAGTGGGAGAGAGTTTAATTATACTGCTGCTGTGGAAATAATCGTTCATCCACACTTTGCTGTTGTAATAATATTGGTAGATTTAACGACGCGGAAGTAATAAAACAAAGTGTATATGTATACAAGCGGTGAGGGAGCGAGGGAGCGTAGGAGCGGACAAGCAGTGCAACACTTGCATTTGTTAAATAACGAGACTAAGCGGGTAATAAAAGAAGACGCGAGATCAATCCAATTACGTCAAAGGCAGTCAAGGGAAGTGACTCAAGACAATCGATCCAATGCACTACACGTACTTAGCCAGTGAAAGTTCGACTCTGCGGTTTACTGCGGTTTAGTTGGTTACTACGGTTCAGTTGGTCAGGAAGTAAGTAGGAAAGGGCCCACCTTCTCCTGATCCACCGCACGATGCTACTTTCCACGTCGAATAGCATGTAATTATGAAAATAA
This sequence comes from Plutomurus gul, assembly GCA_019776185.1. Lineage (NCBI taxonomy): Eukaryota > Metazoa > Arthropoda > Collembola > Entomobryomorpha > Tomoceridae > Plutomurus > Plutomurus gul. Next base: position 9,808 of record JABASC010002150.1, on the reverse strand, counting down.
GGAAAAAGGGTTAAATTTGAACACTTTCTCAATGCTAGAGGTTATATGATGGTGAGTGTTCTTCTTCAAGGTTAACGGAGAAATTGAAAGACGTTTCCTTTTCTGCGCTGATATGAATAAATGCTGGGGAATTGTTTACATATTCATGTGTGTACTGTTGTGTTGACAGTTCACGTTAACTGTGCAAGGCTCTATGCTCACGGTTGATGCTTATTTCTGTCCACAATTGTGTCGCCTTGAGAAGAATCTTTTACTTTCAGTTTCGTTCTCTTGATGTAACTGACTCTCGGTCTCTCTGTGCTTTCAGGGGGCAATGGCAACTACTTACTTTCAAGTTAGCTTTGAGTATTGCATAGTACTTTGTAGAATTGCGTGCACTGTCCATGCATTATAAATGTATGCAAAGCTCCATTGCTGCAAGTTCATAAATAGGTACAGCAGCAGCTAGCTCTCAAATGTCAATTTATGAAAAACCTCTGGAGTGGTTTCAATCTTGACTCTGTATGTACATTAGGAGTACACATGGCTTCATTGATTAGATGAATACTTAACTGGATGGCTCTACTCGCTCCTGCTGCTGCTTAGATGTAGGGTACAAGATGGAGGAAAAAGAAATGCAAGAGGAAATAATAAAATAAAATTGCTCTTTTCGTCTTAATACGCTTTAATAGCTTCACTTAATACTTAGAGTGCGATCACGCTACTACACAAATACTTATAGACGAATTTTTAATAATAGGTATTATAATGTTATGAGTACGTAAGATTATCAAGCTGCGAGTCGAATACTTTTAGGATACTGTATTTAACAACTCAAATTACATTTTCAAAGTTCCCTGTATTCCTGTAAAAACACTTCAATTCACCTCGAATCGTGAGCTTTGTAGAAGTAACATTTAAATTTACAGTTTTAAGGAAAATTTAATATTTCTTTAGAATTTTTGGGGTTTCTTTGAATTTGTGGATGCAGGGAAATGCCAATATGCTCCAATTTAATTGTTATAAAATTGAAGTAATTTTTGACAAATCGTCTTTTCCCCTCAGTGTGACAGGTTTTTTCTGTTCATAAGTCATTATTTTATTACACCGAGGATTGACCTCCTCAAAACGAGATTTCGTATGCCACAGTGTAATAAGTTTTTCAAGACTAATTATTTATTATCTGGATATATAGAATTATTCTCCATATCGGTGTGTACTAATATGTACAAAAATGATTTGAATCGGATTGACAGTAAAGCGAATACCTAGATACTTTCGGTCCCTGTCCATAGTACTGGTACCCAGATTTATTCTACAAGTAAAGATTCCAGTGTACGAGTAGAATAAAAATAATAAATTTCCCCTGAAAATATATTTGTAGAAAAGCTGCTGAAATTTGTACGGTTTTAAACTAAATGTTACGTAATGTAATGACAATTCTGCGGTCAGCGGACCCAATTTATTTGAAAGTGCTTTGTTTGACTGGCAGCCAGCATTATCCATTTTGACTTGATTGAAGTCGATGGTTGATTTGAGTTGAATAAGAGAAAGAGAGAGAGAAAGGAGAAAGCGAAAGGAAGAGATAGAGCGAAAGATTAGAAATTTAGATCGAGGGAATGACATAAGCTCCCTTTAAAATTCATTTCAACTTAATCCTTCCATTAGATTTTCTCATTTCTTCCGCTGTTTCCAGTTTCCTCCGTTAACGCGAACTATTTCGGAATTTTCCGCTGCCGCTTCGTTGTATGTAACCGTATTACAATTACTTGTTCTCCTTGAAAGTTTTCTGTGTATTTCATTGGTTCCCTTGGATTCGTTAATAGTAGGTTTCCTGTGGAGCTCTTCAGCGCCGCCTTACACACTCTGCACTATTTCTATTACTACAGTTGAATATACCAGGGCCTATTGGGCTCTGGCTACACCTGTTGCTAGGATTGAATACAGTGTATAAATGGTGTCCGGAAATGAACTCAAAAGTCTATTTCCTTCCTTACCCATGTTCCCCATTTCAACTACTGCTGTACACGTGAATTTTGAAAATGCTTACTTCAATATGCTAATGCTGTGCTTTACCATTAACGCACATTACGTGCACAGAAATGAGTATGCTGCTGCTTGCCAATTCTTAAAGAAGTGTAATTTAGCTGTACGTACTTATCTTCTTAGAGGCACATGAAAAGTTTTCGCTTTGTGTATTTTCAAGCTATAAAACTATAACAAGTGTTTAATATGCTTAACAGCAGCTATTTACTGTTACTTCCACTGAGTGAATGCCATAAATAAATAAATGATCGCTCTCAAGTAACCACAATTTTCTCTATTACACAACTAAAGTCTCTGTGTTCATTTGTAATGATGGTCTGGAAAATCTGGGTTAACCCAGATATTCTGCTACACAAGTGTAATTTCATCTCCTGCTGATCCATCTATTTGTGTCACACATTCGGTCAGTGGAGCAAAAACTGCCTCAGTGCGCAACTAAACTACATACGATAAGGGGAAAACATTTTTGCAAAAATTTCTCAATTCTTTATCAGAAATTCGTTTCTAAGAAATATTTCATTCATTAAAGCCTTTCGAGTGTATGTAGTACGAGGCAGTTTGCAATGATTCCATACATACGAACGAGAACGTAAAAAATTCCAACAATTTTGTGTGCGATCCCCTATTTAGCGATTTTTGTGAAAATCTATAGCATTCAAATCGTTACATGACAAGTATAACATTAAATTGAATTAAATTATTTTATTTAGCAATAACTAACATTAAGATTTACTTAGCACATGCACTCACGTTTTTAATACACTTTGCAGATTGCACACAAATTTTTAGTCCCAATTTATTACTGTTATAATTTCAGTCGTAAGCCAAACTCATTCTGACGTTAGAGTTCTGGGGAAACTCCTTGTTCATAAAATTGAAACCACTACGATGAAAAAACCTTTTACAATGGAAGCAATTACTTAATGTTACTTACTTAGTCTCTTCGAAACCCTTGTGTAATAATCTCACTTAAAATCATGTCTGTATTAACGTGTGAATTTAAGTCAATGATTATGTTACATTCTTATTAGCCTTACGAACCTAATCCTAATCAGGACAAAAAATTTCCTATTTGCTGATTGCATGTCTCCAATTTTTGTTCTGAGTAAATGCTGTGGCGTAAGCAATTTCCTACAAAGTTAATATTCATGGCCTACTGAAGTGTACTTAGAAGCGGACATTTTCCGGACAGTATTGATTTTTGTATGTTCCTTATTGGGTCAAGCTTGGTAGCTCCTTGTTGGGGATGCGTTGCTTGCCGTAAGTATTTCTGTCTCGCTTATCGATCGTTTACTTGCGGCTAGTGATTATTTCAAAGAAACACTTGTATTGTTTAGACAAAAGACATCGTTTCTCTTTATGCCCGTGTTTTCTTTTCTGCAGATTTGAGAGGTGATACGGTCAAGTGAACATTATGTACAAGAAACTACAAATACAACGACCGAACCTCATTTACTTCCCATTCTACCTCGCTCACATTCAATTTATTGGACTTCTGCCTCGTTTAATTGAGACACCATGAAGCTTTATTTGCTCATAGTAGTTTGCTGCAGCAACCACATCCACTTCACCGTCATTCGATTTGCTTTCTTCTTTCATTTCTGAATGTAGGCGCTCGACCGTCATCTTTCTCCTTCTATGCCTTTCCCATCCACCAACAATATTTCCCCAGATTCCTACTAACGAAATCCAAACTTTCACTCGTCTCCAACAACTATAACACAGATAGCTGGAGAAATATCTGTTTGGATTTCTGAATGGTGAGGCGGAAAAGCAAGTCCCATATCACTTTGTCTCCCAAGTCCCTTGGGTAATTATTGAGTAGACAGAAGCGCAATCCATTTTATTTGTTTTGCTATATTAGGCACAGATTTTGTAATATTGCACAATAATGATTACGCAGGGTGTCCACACAGCATTTGCTCAAAACTAATTACTTGTGCCGTGAAATTAGGAATATTTTGTGCGCGTCTCAAAATTCTTCCCATAAAATGCTACAACTATGACTAAAGTCGCTGCAGCATTCAAGGGAATGGCAATTGAATATTTCAAGACCACAATGAAATACTTACAACTCCATAATTACAAGCATGATTTTTTAACTGCTTCTATTTTCTTCTTTCTAAATTTAATTTTATGTAATAACATTTACTAAAAGATTTTATTAGTTGAATCGACTCACCTTGAATTTGAAAACTTTTTATCACATGTGTACATAGGTAAGTATGGAACGGTTAAATGTTCCACTAAGTCTTCGTCAAGTAAGCAAAAAATAAGGAATCCAAATCAAAAACTATAAAAGTCAGAATGCTATATGGATATCAAATTTTACGTAAATACCTCCTTTGCATAAATATGGAAACTACTATTTATGATTGCGGAAGGGTTTCACTACATTGTCCACATTAAACTACGTGTTAATTATGTATATCAACAGGAAATGTTGTATTAAAAATTCCACTAAAAACCTGTCGGATGTGTTCTTGATATGATGTGATAAGGAGCAAACTTTTGAAAACTGTCATCTTTACATGTCAAGTAAAACCCTCACAAATTCATAATATGAGTTTCCAGTTATGAAACTGCCAACATTTCAGAAACACATTTTCATGCAAAACTTTTATTCTTATAGAATTCTTGCTCCTGAGAATATTTTCCACCACTATTTCTGTAAGCGTGAACTCAATTTGTAAAGGTCGAATTACTTTAATTTTCCTTTGCACCCGTAATTGCACAATTCTCCTGTGGCCTACTTCCAATAAATCCATTTTGATGGATTGGGGTATTATACCGACTCACAGCCAACCTCAACACAATCTCAGCGTGGCCACCAGTCTGCCTACAGCTAACGAATTATATTTTCCTTCCTGCACACAAGAGTACTCATTCTTAAGTTAATAGTTTAATGTGAGGTATTCGTAACTTTTAGCCTGATCGTATTAGTTAGTGTAGTGTTTGTTAGTGTTTGGTAGCAGGTCAACGCAGTAGCAAAGAAGCTAATTCGACAAGTCAAAGAAACACGACATTTTCGTTGACAATTCATTACTTCAAATTACAATTGTGACTCTAATGTTACACAGTGTACGCAAAAGGAGGTCAGATTGCCAACTCAAGTGCACGTACAAAACCTTTTCAATGTCAACGGAGGCAATAAGAAACTTTGGCGAAACTCTGTCAGGCTTCTCGGTTTTGCTCTCTTCTCATTATCCACGGTCGACCTTCAATCCATGCTCTTCTTTCCCCCAACATATAATTTGACGTCAAATCAGGCACCGCACACTTACATCACCGACAGTCCTACTTTCATCATAGCTCAAACATCAATCCAAACCCTGACAATTAAATGCATTCTCTTCTTACGCTCCAAACAGAAAAATGGACAACAAAGATTTCTGCTATACTTTTTCTCATCGACACATATATTTATTTACTAAGCTAATGCATTATTACCTGAACAACAATGTGATTCGAAACTGTTTTCATATTTTCATAATTCCCATAATATTTGTGTTCTGGGGCATTGACTTTTCAATTTCTCCGAAATTACAATGATGAAATTACAATTGAAAGTAATCCAATTAATCAATTTATCTGCAGCTTCTATTTGGAACTGCAATTATTTTCTGCATATATTATTTAGCTGTTGTGTTTAATGTGAGATCTAAATTGTATGGAATTTCGTAGTAGGGATGTAGGGAAGCTTGTTTGATGCGGTATCGCTACGCGGTACGATAATGAGTGGGTAGCGGTGGTGGCGGTGGTGGCGGTGAGGCATAGACTGAGCAAATCGAATAAGAGAGAGCGAGCAACAGCAGCTGCCGCAACTGAACGAGCACGAAGTAATTCTGACTGATTTGAGTGAAAGGAATTCTAATGCTTAGTGTGGATATAAGTTAATTGAAATGAAAGTCGCGTAGTAGTAGTATTTACATACCTCGGACAACTCAGTTTGCTCGGATACTTAAAATACAAACTACTAATCTATATGTTGACTGATTCCAAGTAGTCAAACAAATTCTGTACTACTAGATGGTATCTATAAATATGTGCGGACACGTCTATACAGCAATAATTACCAATACACAGTACACAGTCTATAGTTGAATTTAATTCCGTGGTCGCCAGAAAATACAAATTGGCCTTTTGTGGTTTTGGCGGAACTTGAGTGTATCTGGAGGAAGTTTTGTTTTCATGGCAGTTTTTGTTCAATCCCTTGGGACTTGAGTGAAGAACCCTTAAGTAAACTTTTGACGAGGCAAGAATTCCAAGCATTGCAAGGAAAGTGTACATTTAGCGTGTTTTACTTTATTACAGGTGAGGATGAGGGAGTGAACGGGCAGGGAAGGGAACCTGAAGGCACAGCTTCCCTAAGCTATTTGGTCGTGGGAATTGGAACAGGTTGTTTGGTGGTTGTGGCTCTGCTGGCAGCTGTAGCTTTGCGTTGCTTCACCACGTGGAAATGGTCGACTTACCACCGACAAAAGGATGATGACGACGCGGCATCTTCCAAGGCAAACATTCGGATCAGTCACTCTCTGCCGGATCTCACTCAGGACATCTCTAAACATGAATACATCCAGGAAGTCAAAGAGAAAAGAATTCACAAGGTTATTAAGTGCAAAAATGTGTATGCATAGTAGATGCAGTCTCTTTCGTCCCCGGTGACGCAACCAAAACATTTCGTGTGCAAGAATACAGTTTTACATATGCGTTATCCCAATGAGAGAATAAATGCTACTCTCTACAATTTCCCCAATTTAGTGTGCGGATTAAAGGGACAATGTCTGAGAGTTGATGGATGTTGGGTAGTAATACTACTAAAATAATAATAACGCCTGCGCACCCTAATAAACGTGTCGGGAGGAAAAAAAGATCTGATATGTTTTTAGTGATTGTGAAAGTTAGAAAGCTGCATTCATGTGGGAAAGATTGCATGTCAGCACGATTGAAGCGTCAGTAGTATTAATTGGATTCTTGTCCAGGCACTGGCGTCTCGCAATCCCAATATCCCTTAAAGTTTATTAGCCCTATCTTCTTATCTTCTTATAATCAAAAACTATTAAAATTTTCCATGTGGCAACAAATTATTGTTTCATCAGAAAATAACATTACTTACTATAAATTATTATTAATTGAATTGAGTAGGGAAAATTTATTTTCTGTCTGTCGCACTAATATCCCAAGCCTCTCACTTTGTTTACACAAGTTCCACTGTATTCATTTTATTGATTACAAGATGAGAATGAGAATAAAATACACAGAAAGCATAATAGGAATAGTTTTAAAAAAAATGTGCTGATAACTTTCCATTCCGTTTCTTTCAGATGTAAAGAGAAAGGCACATTAGTAGATGTGACAGTTTATGGCGAAGAAGTATTTCAAGCGTAGTCTACTTATTTCAACAGAATCTCCCTAATCCTTGCGGATTATAGGAATTTTTGATTCTGATGTGAGGAAGAGAGCGTTTTTATATAATGCATGCATGTACGAGTAGTTGCGGCTCTTTCTCTGTCAGATGCATCATCACGAAGATTTGTAACCGAATGGGCTTGTCTCTTAAGGGATACGACTTAGCGGGGAGAAAGAGAAAGAGAGAGTGAGTGGGAGACAGAGAGCGCAGTGGGACTTGTGGCTATAAGGGAAAGGAGAAGGCATTAGCATTAGATAAATATCCTAAGTCTTTCTGATCATGGGGAAGCGGATAAATAATAAACTAGGTCTGACTTGGCGAAATTGTGGAATACACAGCCAGTCTGTAATTTAAGTTGAACCGGTTCTCCTTCCAGACGCAACATTTCAACTTGCTCTTCCACTTTGAAGGGCCTTAAGTTGACAAGTACCTAAAGATGTGGTAAACTCTATCATGTCTGCAGAATACTTACACAGTCCCTTTGTGAGTTCAACTATACATAAGTAATTCGGACGAACATTAACCTTATGATATCGGAAATTGCGAATGTACGGAATTTTAATAAATTCCTTCGCATTTCTTGCTCACCATCAACGGATAGCAAACGAGTGGGACATTAATTTGTCGTGATAATTTTCAAAATCTTAATCGGAGTAATGAAAAAAATTCATAATGTCTGATTTATAATTGTATGCTACTTATAGGTGTTGCGACAAACAACCTTACCCACGGTTCCAAGTCGACTGCAAAGTTTCCATCGCCAATTGTCGCAGAAACTGGAAAACAGGAAAGAGGATTTCGTGGCACGCTCTTTGGAAAGGCAATCCCTTCGACGACGTACCGAGGATTCTATTGGCTTGATTCAGGTACAACAATTAGCAGTCTCAAAACTTTTGATAGAACAGTCAAACATTTTTTCTTTTGCCATAATCCGAAATATGTGATTCTGAGATTTTCAACTGTTACTAATACCTAATTCAAAATTTCATAGAATCATTCTTTCTGTCAATCATTTAAGAAACTGGGAGAAATTCCATAGTTAGTGGGTCTTACCTGATCATTTAAAGTCGCTGGCGAATGAATTTCGAAGTTATTCGTATGCTGTGCACGCAATAATATCTAATTCGCCGATTTGACGCTAACATTTGCATACCTTGCATGTTCCTAGATGAAAACTATGAAAATATTTATAAAACGGTAAACATAACAAGTCTCGTCGGTGGGTTGCGCTGTGTGCTTCCCATGTGTATCTTCCGGCATGCAACCTGCAAAAGCATTTTAAACCTTACTCAATACGCATTTATATAAATGTATTCGTGTGTGCATCTGCAAAATCGTTACACCGAGTAAATATACTCTTGTAGTAAAGACTACCTGCATTCGTCGTCGTTTCGCATCGGTTGTTTTAGTGGAGCAAAGATTTTGCTTAAAGAGAGCAGAGTGTTTCTGCCGCGTATACATGTTCTCCATGCTAGGAATATTGCACACTCCACACTGTGTATGCGTTTTAGGTGGATGCAATTTATGAGCATAAATTTTGCTTTACGATTCCTTAAACAGTCTTTCCGCCAGTCAATCATCCTTTCCTGACGTCTGTATTGAGAATTCTAAATATATTTTTGGGAATACACCTGATTGCATTTGTTCATGTAGAACTGGACTACATATGTGTATTTAAGTAAGTGCAGTTTTGACAGCACGTTTTAGTAATAGGATTCCACTGTTAATTGCATTTTATAGAGAACACGAGTAGAAATCCTAGAAATGTAGGCAAAATATTATCGAGTGAAATGTGAATGTTTATCGAATCAATTCTCAACATATTTGTGCGTGTAGACACTTTTATATGAAGTATTTTTGAAATATCAAATGCAAATTGAAGGCATACTCTTCAGAATATCTTTTTTATCGTATAAAATACGTAATGTTGCAGAATTTCATCTGTCAACAAATCTATGTTGAACAGAAAAAAATGATATCTACCTATGCAACAATATGCATCCATAGTAAGTCAAAATCCGCAGTCATAGAAAGTACATAATTAATTAAAGTAATGGTAAAAAATCTGATACTCAGGCATTGAAAATAGTTTTGCTTTTAGGATTTATTTGCAAACAATTTGACATGTTGTATGAATAATGAAAGTAGATTCTTGCATGCAGTATCGCATTTCAATGTATACTTAAACTGAAGGAGTTTGTGTACCGAGAATAAAATGGGATTGATTTTTTGCCTCTTGCGTCTTGATCTCTGTTTACAAAGAACAGGAACTGGAAAGCATTCGGTAATCCATCCATCTTACTTACTTAATGGTGTGGAGAGAATGCAATACATCACAGAATGGCTTTAATACGAACGATAATAATATCACTT